>VBSM01002223.1:15497112-15657339 GCA_008086735.1 Cheirogaleus medius | reverse complement strand
GCCACGGCACTCTAGCCCGGGCAAGAGAGTGAGACTCTGTCTCAAAAAAGAAAAGAAAAGAAAAGAAAAGAAAAGAAGCAGTGTTGGCAAGGATGCAGAGACCTGGGAACCCTTGTGCACAGCTGTAGGAATGTAAAATAGTACAGCTGCTATGGACAATAGCACAGCAGCTCCTTGAAAAATGAGAAATATGATCCAGAAATTCCACTTCTAGGTATATACCCAAAAGAAGTGAAAGCAGGGACTTGAACGGATATGTGTAAACCGTGTTCACCACAGCGCTGTTCACAACGGCCAGAAGGCGGAGGCAGCCCGGGTGTCTATGGAGGCAGGAGTGGACATGCAAAATGTGGTCTGTACGTACAGTGGGTACACACGCACTCAGCCTGGAAAAGGAAGGAGATTCTGACGTGTGCTACACCATGGCACCTCGAGGACATTATGCTAAGTGAAATAAGCCAGTCACAAAAGGACAAATAGTGCATGATTCCACGTGTCTGAGGTACCTGGAGTAATCAGAGTCACAGAGATAGCATGTAAAATGGTGCTTGTCAGGGGCTGGGGATGGGGAGGGTTGTCTATGGGAACAGGATTTCAGTTTGAGAAGATGAGAACGTTCTGTGGATGGATGATGGTGATGACTGCACACTAACGTGGACGTACTTAATACCGCAGAACCACACGCTTAAAAACAGGTGAGATGGTACATTGCCTGTTGTATAGTCCTCGCCAGAATGTTTTTTTAAAAAGTGAGATGACAGAGGGAGCAAAGTTGTGAGTTTTATTCTCTAGTACTTCTTCTTGGAGACTTCAACCGAGAAAAATGGTCAGGATGAGAGAAGAAGTACCATTCCCAGAGAAAAGGGGTCCTCCTGTAGTACCTCTCCTGGGAGGTGGGGTGGGGGAAGGAGACACGGGGTGCGGGGCCCCGGGAGGTGCGTGGGGGGCGGGGAGGAGCAGGAAGCACCTGCACAGGGCAGGAGCGAGAGGTAGGCCCGGGACAGCAGAGGTTCTGGTGGAGAGAGAGGGTGAAGACAGGAGAGGGCATTTTAAGAAGTATTCCTAGGGGGTGAATCAGAGTCCTTTTCACTATTCCTAAGAATGTGCGGAAGAGATTAGGATACCTGTGCAGGTTTCTGTTTTGGTTCTTGAGCTGTGCTGCTTTGGCTTAGACTCCAGGGCCAGATTGGACCATGTGGGCACTGAGACTCACCAAAGCTACCACTGGTATTTTGGGACGATGGGCAGTCCTCGCACACATCTGGCATTAAAATCGCCACTTTAGAGTTGAGCCAAGATTTCATTTTCCCAATGACTGTTCAACTGTTGGACTCACAGTGTAAAGAGCTGGGGTCAGTCATGCTGAAGCCGTTGTGGTGCTTGCAATTACCCATAGGGGCAGGATGCAAGTGACCCTGGAGAGTCAGAGCTGCAATTTGAAGGAGAATGTTTGTAGCTTGCATATTTCAGGTGGTTCACCAGGCTCCTGTGGTCTTTGTGATTTCATTAAATTGAAGAACCCTTAAATTCCTCCTTGTGAAATCTTAAGTTGGGTTTTTAACCTCATTTTTTTGCCGTTGGTCAGCTTAAGTGCTTCAGGAATGGGAGAGAAGATTATGTCAGGGCAGGCCATTGCCCTGCTGTGTTGAACAGAGACCATAGCTGGGCCTGGCTATTGTTTATGGCAGTTTAAGCAACTTTTGGAATTACTGACATAAATGACTTGGATGAGAAATTCCCGACAGGTGCTATGTGGTGGGAGGAAGCTTGACTGATTCACAGAAAAGGGCTGACTCATGGTTAGAAAACAGCTGAGTCACAGTTAGGAAAGGGCTGAGTCATGGTTACACAAGGGCTCAGTCATGGTTAAATACGAGCTGAGTCATGATGAGTAAAGGGCTGAGTCAAGGTGAGGAAGGGACTGAGTCATAGGGAGGGCTGAGTCATGGTGAGGGAAAGGTTGAGTCATGGTTAGACAAGAGCTGCGTCATGGTGAGGGAAAGGCTGAATCATGGTAAGGAAGGGACTGAGTCATGGTTAGACAAGTGCTGAATCATGGTTAATAAGAGCTGAGCCAAGGTTAGAAAAGGACTGAGTCACGGTGAGGAAAGGACTGAGTCATGGTTAGATAGGGCTGAGTTGTGAGGGAATGGTCGAGTCATGGTGAGGGAAGGGGATGAGTCAGGGTTAGGGAAGGGCTGAGTCATGGTTAGGAAAGGGTAGCTGATGCTGATATAGTCTGGGGCATTAGGTAAAGATGGCTAGCCCAAATCTGCACCCAATTTTTTCTCCCTATATGATTACATTTCCCAGCCTACCCCCAGTGGCCAACTGACTGCCTTCTGTCCAGTGGAATAGGAATGGAAGTGATATGCACTGTTTCTAGACCTGGCTCAGCACCTGTGAGCCATATTGCACTGGTTGGCTGGCCGAGGCTGTCCATGGAACTGACAGCCACAGTCCCTGAAACATTTGATGCTATATGAGTGAGGCGTGTTGAGACACCAAGATTTGGGGTTTTGTTTGCTACAGCACTTAGCTCCAGTGATGAGAAATATTAATCTGAGTATCTACAAGATCCTCCTCTTGAGATACTTTGAAGTCTCAAAGCAGTGAAGACTTCCATCTCTGTGGGGACTAAGAGGACGGTGGCATCATCTCTGTGTTCAGGCTAAAAGAACAACTTTGGCAGGTGACCCGCCAGGGTGTGGTAGAACGAGGGGAAGAGCCAGAATCTTGAGCAATGTATAGTGAAGAATTAGAAAGAAATCTTGGACTTGTAAGGGAGAAAAACTTAACTTTTTTTTTTCCTTCTACCCATCTTTAGTTCATTGGGTAGGCCCTGCAAAGTAGACTGACGACAACGACCAACAGATTAACAAGAGGAAGACACACAGACATTTAATGTGAGCATTGTGCATACACATGGGCATACTCAACAATGAGTAGCTCAAAGGGTGGTTGGAACTTGGGCTTATGTAGCAAAAGAATAAATACATTGTTAGAGGTGACAAGATAAAAGGATAGGACTTTGAGTTCCTAAGGTGGCAAACTGTGGGAAGGTAACATATGGGCAAACTAACAGAAGATGGGGGCTAATGAATCAAGTTTGTCCTGGAGATTCCTTGAGTGTCCTCTCTGGGCTCCTGAGGGTCTAGAGTTGTCTCCAGTGATTGACTTCTGTCCTTCCTGGTAGAGGGGTGGGGGGACACCTTTACAAATTCCTGTCCTGCTTTCAGGCAAAGAGTAGGAGGGGAGAGAGCCTTCTTGTACCTGCTGCTTCTCAATTGCTTTCAGCTCAAAATAATCCTTCTGCCTCAGTGGCAATGTTGGACTGGCATCCTCTGCGACTCTTCAACCTTTGCTGTGGTCCTGGGGAGCATTCCCTACATTATGGACGGTATTTGGGGCTGAAGAGGGAAGGTATTTGGTTGCTCCTTGAGAACAGTAGTGACTTAGGACTGGGGAGCTGGGAAGTGCCACACAGCTCTGGTCTCTGTAGGCGATCCCGGTGCAGCCAAGCAGTTTCTCAGTCTCCATCAAGGGCCCAGGGCCAGTTCTGGGCTCAAGGTGGAGCCATTTTCCCCCAGAGGGTTTATCATCTCTCTGAGCCGAGGGTTGTAAGACCCTGGTGGGATTCACATCTGATTTCTTTGTCAAATCAACTACATAAGAGTGGCACGTGTCCTTGTCCAGCTTCCTTTTGCCACCCCATCATCCCCCTTTCCTCTGAAGTGCACTGGCCCTGCTGGTCAAGCAGGTAAGGGGACCTAGTGGCTCATTAGATGTCCAAGTGTGGACAAGTTGCTGGCCTCCGTGGTTCTAGAACCTTTCTCTGGTGCTCCCTCCTTCAGTGCTGGAGAGTGGCCCCCTTTCCTACTCGCTTTCACCAAAGGCATCCTCTTCTCGCTGCTCCCGAGAGTCAAAGGGACAGCGGCACAGTCCAGCATTTCACAGGCTGAGGAGCGGTGCCAAGACCCGGACCTTCTTTGCTCTTAGCCTTGGAAAGTGGAAGAATTTGCTTTCAGCAGAGTTGACTGCCATATCCCTGCACCCGTCGCCCTTTGGCAGGTGGGGAACGAGCATGACCAGGGTGGCTCCTTGTCCTGTGGTTGCGGGTGGTGATGGTGAGACGGAGAATGGCTGCTGTTTGTTGAAAACTTCATGGTTTTGATCCATTTAATCCTCACATCTCTGTAAGGGAGGTGCTGCTATTTTTCAATTTCACCTATGGGAAAACTGAGGGGCAGAGAAGTAGAGAACTCTCCCAGGGGCAGTTCTAGTCTTTCCTCTTTCTTGCCTTTATGACCTTTTAGGTGAGGTGTTAATATTCCCGTGAGCAGATGGGGAAACTGAGGCTCCAAAAGAATACATTTCCCATCAGAAATGATGCCACTCATGAGTGACGGAGCTGGGATCAAACTCACTCACGGCGAAGCCCGAGGGCTTAACACCATCTCATCCTGCCAGACCTGTGCCGTCTGTTTTGCTCTTTCCACAAGTGTTAAGTTGCCGGTCACCGTTTTCCCTCTGTATTTCCCCCTTTTCCACATCTCTTGACAGGTACTGTTTTTGGAGTAGACCTTTGTCCTCGCAGACATTGTGCTCTTCACACGTTCACATTCAGTAACCATTTTGTGGCACTTACTGTGTGCCAGGCAAGCTCCAGCCCTGGGGACACTTGACGCACACAGCAGGCAAAGGCCCCTGTCCTCGAGGAGCTGAGGCTTTAGTGGAGGGGACAGAACTCGCGTGCCGGATCAGTGAGCACTCTCCAGTGTGGGTGGAGGTGAGGGGCAGAGAGCACAGAGAAAGCAGAGGGACAGTGAGGAAGCTGATGGGCTGGGACTTGGAACTTTAGCCGGAGTGACCAAAGGCTTTGCTGAGAAGGTGGCATTTGGAAATCAGACTCTTCACCTGTAACCCTTTGGCAGGCCGTGGCTTCTAGAAGTGTTGAGGTTACCTACGCCAACTATTTTAATCTCTACAAGCAAAGGAGGGGTCCCCACAGCGGGCAGCCGGGTGGACAGCTGTCCCACAGTGGCAACAAGCAGGGTGTCCCCTGGGCCCGCTCTGTCCTTGCTTGCTTTATGCAGAACTGCTGGTCAGACCTGGGCTTGAGTCCTCCTGCTGTTTCCTTAATAGACTCAGCGATCTGCAGCTTCTCTGTCTGTGTAAGGAGGCAGGAGCATCCTTCCTGTAGGCTGCAGCGGGGATCCAGTGAGGAAACGCCGTGCAGCCCTCCCGTGGGGTGGCTGCTCTGTCAATCCTGTGTGCTTCCTCTCAGCCTGCCCTGGGGCGCCACGCCCAGCCACCCTTGTCCTCACATCGTGTGGGTCTCTTGGGGAAGGCGCCAAGACAGAGCTTTGGTCGGTGGCCAGGTCAGGGCCAAGGCTGCCAGGCAGGAGTCCCGGTGTGGGCAAAGGCAGGGAGGTGAGACACCAAAGGCAGTCAAGGCCAAGAGTAGAAGCTAATGCCAATGTCTACCGAGGGAGGGCCTCCTGTCCGCCAGGTGCTGCGCTTGGCTCCCCCTTATTCCTGCCGTGTGGACAAGCCAGCTCCGGTTCCCAGATGAAGGCCTGGGGCGAGTTCCTCACCTGAGCCGCTATGTGAGCAGAAGGCAGAGCCAGGCTGAACCTGGGCCCACCTGCACCCCACTTATCCTCATGCTGAAAGGGGTAAGACCACCCAGAGACAGCGTTGCAGGGGCCCAGGGAAACTGGCTCACAGCTTTGGATTTGAGTCTGAGGGTCTGGGAGCCACTGGAAGTGAGCTTATCTTGCGTTGTACAGAGAGGAGAGTGGGATGGAAGCTGAGAACCATGGACCTAGCTCCAAATTTCCCTCTTGGGACAGACCCTGGGGGAAGAGGAGAGGAAAACATGGGACAGGTAGAGGGTGTGTGTGTGTATATGTGTGTGTGTGTGTATGTGTGTGTGTATATGTACAAAATAAAGATTTAAAGAGGGTCCGTTCCGTGTTAAGAGTTCAGTGTTAAGTAAGGGGGCTTCTTAGATCAGCATGCATCTGAATCACCCACAGGACTCCTTAAAACTGTGGGCCTGGGGCAGGCGGCCGGGTACCATTGCTGCTGGTCCAAGGACCATGTCTGGAGAATTCCCGCCTTATGTTACTGTGGCTGGGGGTCTTTTCTTGCTATGGTTTGTTAATTTTTAAAAAAGTCTATCATAAGTGACATGAGTATAGAGTAGCTCTCTCAATGTTCACTGTCATTTCGTTATTGTGTAAATGTCTCAAATGTTTATTTTTTTGTTTACAAAAAGCAGTGATGATGCAAATTTCCAAGTAACTTCCTGCGTTCTCTGCTCTGAGTCTGTGGGACTGTAACGGCTGGCCCGTGTGAGATGGTCATTGAGTCAATTGGCGAGAACTTGGCTATTAGTGATCATTAGGATAGTCATCGTCATCCCAGAGATCATACTTGCCCCAAATGTTCTGCGACCTCATCAGATTCTCCATAAACGTGGCGCTGGTGGTTAGGAAAGGCAGGAGGGAGTAGTGGTTTTCAGGACAGCCTCTGGTGTGTCCCTGCCGGGTTCAAATCCCAGCTGTGCTACGTAGAGTGGGACCCTGGGCAGCTCACTTGGCCTCACATTTCAGTTTCCTAGTCTGTGGGGTGGATGGAGTGGTAGCTCCTACCTCGTGCAGCGTGGTGGTCGTGAGAATGAATCGAGGTAAAGGGCCCAGAGCCCACAATGGATGCGCCAGCAGTGTTGGCCCCGCCGTTCTTGCTGCAGTCGCCCTGCCCAAGAGCTGTCAGGGCCCTGGAATTCCTCCGTGGTGGCGTTTGGGAACAGAGATGCCTGAAGCTAACCGTTCTCAAAGGGTGATCCCAGACCACAGCACTGCAAGACCTGGGAAGGTCTTGGAAGGTGCTGGAAATGCGTGTCTTGGCCTCCTTTGGACCCTTCTCCGTGAGGGTCTCTGGGTGGCGCCCAGCAGTCTGTGCTCCCACAAGCCCTCTGGGGCTTCCGAGGCGCTCAACTTTGAGAACCACTGATCTGAGTCTTGGCAGTACCAACGAGGCAGGAGGGCTTCGCTCTCCAGGCTGTTTGTGTCTGTGGTGTGGGGTCAGGGGAGGACGTTTGCTTGCGTGCTGAGGAAAGCCAGGTGTCCCGCAGCTGTGTTAAATAACCGGTGGTGGTGGGGGGGGGATTGGTGGCTTTGGGGCCCTTTGCCTGCTGTCAGCACCGAGGACTTCCCTGAGCGGGCACAAGGTGTGGCTTTTCTGGCACGTGGAATCCCAGTCATGTCACTTTTTTTCCCCCTGAGAATCTCCGAGTCCTGTGTCTTCGTGGGGCCGGGCCGGCCCTCCTCTTCTCAAATCACTGCGGCAGGAGGCTTGGCCAGCCGGCCAGAAGGTGCTGCGTACACAGCACGGGGCTCTTTTCCCTTTTCCCATGGCATTCCAGGGTTTTGCTCCATGAAAACAATGATCTTTCTTCTTCTTCTTCTTCTTCTTTTTTTTTTTTTTGAAAATCCAATCAACTTAATGCTTCTTCCTTCACGTTCCCACTGTTTTTCTCTTGTTTGGTTTCATAATATGGCAGATATTTTCTCCTGTACCCCATGGTTACAAAATCAAACAGGACACAACAGCTGTGCATGGGCTGTTGAGGGGGCGCCTCGGGAGAGGCGGGGATGGCCCATCCTCCTGCCTTGGCTCAGCCGCTGATTACATGGAAGGGTTCCCGGGCGGCGGTGGGGAGCGGAACGGCCGGGAGTCCCTAGGGCCGCCTGCCGGGCTGGTTGCAGCATTTGCTTTGCCACAGAGCTCCGGCTGCCAAGCTAAACATACGTTTTGAGATAAAGTAGAAACCCCAAGAGGTTTTCATCTTGGAGAGGGAAACCAGTAAGGCAGTCACTGTGTTGGACCAAAGAGTTATTTCCCCCGCACCTGGCTTTGCGCACCCTGTGAGACGGGGGTCAGCACCACAGGGGCTGTGGGTGTCGCCAAGGGGGCGGGTCGTGGAGTGGAAGAGGCTCCTAGGGGCAGGCTGGCGCTGCTCCTTACCAGCACGTGACCTTGGGCCTGTGACCCTCCCATTCTTGTCGCTGGGATCACGCTTGGGGCGCTGTGTTGTGGAGATTACTGTGGAACAACTGTGACGTTTGGCACGGTGCCTGTCTGCCTCGTGGAAAACGGTGGCTGTGAGTTTTATTAGCTATTTCTGGTAGTCGACTGGCTGTCGTGCCATCTTCGTTTCGGAAGGTTCCCAATACACACTTCTAATCCACTAGCAACGCCTGCCCGCTCTGCCCTCAGGGTAGATTCCTCATCAGACCTCTTTCAGCTACACCTGCCGATCCCTCCGCACTCTGGGCCGGTCCTACCTCTCCTGCTGGTTCCTCTCACCTCTGCCAAGCCTCCTGCTCAACAGCTCTTTCTTATGTGACAGCCAGAGGGTTACTTTTAAGACATAAGGCAGATCATGTGAGTTCCTTGTTCAAAATCCTCCGGTGGCTTCAGAAGGCACTTAGGATAAAATCCCCAGAAGAACACATGGTCCAGGGCTCTCTTCCCTAGTGCTCACGCCCTTGCTCACCTGAGCAGCCATGCCTGCCGCCTCCTTGTCCCTCCCTCACCCAGCTCCCCTTCATCTTGGGGCGTGGCATGCTCTCCTCCCAACATCTCCTTGGCTCACTCTCCCCCCTCCTTTAGGTCTCTGTTCAAATAGTGTCTCAGAAAGAGAGAGAGAGAGAAGTAACCTCTCCGTTTCCTTCTCAGTTCTCATCACTTGACATTACAAGTTTCTCTGTCTACTGTTTGTGATGGGAATGCAAACCCTGTGTCTTCCTGCCCTGGCTGTGTTCCTATTGACAGCTTGGTAGATGCTCAATGCGTTTTTATCGTTCAACTGATTTAATCAATCAAAACATATTTATTGGGCTAATAAAATTTGCCCGTCTACCCCATAATGGTGTTTGGAGAGATTAAGGGCTCAGGTCACACCAGGGAATTTTCAGTTCCGTTTATGACTCTGGTTGACCATCTTAAAAAGGGATGACCTACATCACTTTCCAACGAGTTAATCTTCTGTTCTGTTTAACACCAACTTATCTGTGCGGTGGGTAAAGGAACTTCAGATTCAACTGGTATTGATCGAATACCTTGGTACTCTCCCTTTAAAAAACAAAATTGGGCAGTGGGCCTTGGGGATCCATGGCGCGTCCCTTCTGGGGTGGACTGTGAGGTGGTTCTGCCTGTGAATGGGTCTGCACCGCCTCAAACCTCGATGTTAAAGTGCGATTCCAGCGTGTCTGCGGAGAACCGTGGTGAGGATTAAGGGAGAGGAAGCTCTGGGCAAGCTGTCCGGCATGTGCCATGTGGCTGAGTTGTTCCTGGTGCTCAGGAAATGGGCTCAGAGGAGGCAAGTCACTTGTCCAGTGACATAGAGGAAGAACTCAGTTTTGGTGACTCAGAGTCCAGGGCCTACTGCCATAGCCCTCCGTGGCTGCCCCAGGGGAAGCCTTCATTGCCGAGAGCAAGCGGAGAAGCCTACAGCTGATGTGGCTTTCACGTCCTGCCAGTGTGTTTCTAATTAAGAAGAAAGCGGGCGTATTGGGAGAGCGCATAACCTCTCCGCATGACTTGATGTTAGTCTAGGAATACCAAGTGTTCATTCCATGTCTGGCACTATTTTCATCTCCTCTAGGCTTCCAGAGCCTATAGATGGGCCCACGTCCAGGACGTAAACCTCACCCGCCTCCCACCCTGACTGCACATTCGGGCGGGGGTCCCAGCGGGGGGTGGTTAGCTTCCAGCGCTTGGCCGGGCCTAAGCTGGCTCTGTTGAGGGAAGTAGTACATTCTAAGACTTGTAATGACATCTCAAGTTGCCTCTGGCCAGTATGCCCAGCCCAACTCAATTTTTCTACCTGTATTATTCTGAGTGTAAGTTTCTTCTTTACTTCGGCTGAGGGAAAACAAGTCTTGCCTCTAAGACAATCCAAGTGGGACCAAGGTCAAGATCACCTTGATTCATTTTTGTTAAGCTATTAAGTTCTAGAATGAGTATAATTTATAAGTAAAATGAAAGTTCAGGAATTAGGTGTGGAGACTAAGAAAGGAGAATGAGGCCAAGATTTATTCTGTGTCTGTGCATAACCCAAAAATTGGGCTCAAAGGAAGAAAAATGATGAGAAATTACTACACATCAATCAATTCTCCAGGGTATGACTATAAGATTACATAATACAATCATGGATGAATTCGAGGCCAGAAAATGTACACTTAAAGCTCAGAAGGAAGCAGCGGACGCTCGAGACCCTTTTAGACAAGATTGAGTGAGTTCAGGAAAAGCGGGCACCTGCCTAGCCAGGCCAGTGAATCCAAACTGTCTCCTGCCCTAAGAAAACCTTGGGCACGCCAGGAAATTACACATAGTGTGACGTCAGTTCTGCAGAAAGCTTTCTAATCCAAGTAAGAGATCAGCTGGTGTAACACTTAGAAAAACGGTTTCATTACAGGTGGTCAGTGGAGAAGGGAGCAGAGTCACAGTCAGTAACCGGCCAGGATTCTCTTCTCCCCCTTCCACCCCTGCCTGGCTGGCAAAGGAGAGGTGCTCGTCGTTCCTGTAAGAAGGCGATTATCATCTGCAGAATTCCAGTGGCTGGTTTATGAAATAAGAAGCTTAGGCACACTGGGAAATGTCTTTAATGAAATGAGAATTAGCCCAGAGAGTTAGATGTAGGGGTCACTGCCAAGAGGCATTACACTGAAGCCTCAATTAAACTTTCCATTGGATTATCTGATGATAAGTAGTTGCGCCTCTGGGATTTTGTCTTTGATAAATGGCGTGAGTTCAGAATTTAAAGCAACGTAGGCCATAACATAACACAGTCCTGGAAATAATGAGGCACCCATCATTAGATACAAAGCACTTAAATTACCACGATGGAAGTATTTATGTTAAAGACTGCTTTGGATCACTCCCCACCCCCCCAGGATGTGTGGGCTCTCCATCTGCGTTCCGATGGGAAGGGTTTCCAACTTCACAATTCCTTTTCATGCCAACAGGGTTCTAAGCACCGGGAGGAAAGGGTGGCTGCCTTCCAAGACTTACCTTGCTGTATTACTAATCCCCCCGTTTCCTCCCTCATGGGCTGTTCTTGTCCTCTGGCTGCTGGGAGACAGAGTGATGGCCTCCTAATTGGGTCCCCGGGCAGAGTCAAAACACCTGTGTCTGGAGGTGTTCAATATAAACAATGAACTTTGCTTCTCCTGCTAAGATATGTTTGTGTGTGTGTGTGTGTGTGTGTATGTGTGTTTAAATTTATTTTTGACATTATCTTTCTTCCTAGGGAAGGTATCCGAGAAGATGGCTTCATTTAAACAATAAAACCTTTCATTCAAAAGTCAGTACTCCTGAACTTTTGCTAGGTGCTTGAACCTGAAAGAAGATGTTAAATACCAGTCACTGCCGTCTGGTAACCCAGCGGCCAGCCCCAAGGCAGACGTTGTGGAGATGCCCCTGCCCATTAGACTCTACCCTTCAGGAGTTCTTGGCCAGCGAGCCGCTGCTATTTGCAGCCCCTTCCAATCTAAACCCGGTTCCTCCACCCCGCAGTCTCCTCTGGAGCCATGGCTGGCCTCAGATCCTTCCCTGCTGGTGGGTTTGGAGTTGGCTCATGTGTGCCCCTGGCATAGACTGCTTCTCCTCCAGCTCTGTGCTAACATCTGGAGAAAGTTACACACCAGAGTCTGTTACTGTTTAGCTGCCCTCGGCCCCGGACGCTGTCTGACGGGCTCTGTGGAACTTGGGATCGCTCTGAGAGCACCATTTAGATAGGGGCCCACAGGGTCACCCGCGATGCCTTTGTGCCCTTCTCCAGCTGATACCGAGTGTTTTTCTCAGTTAATATGCTCTGGTTAGTTTTAAATGTCCAACTTTGGTTATGCTCATACAAGCTTGGCCAGGAAACGTCTAGAACTTCAGCATGGGCTGGGTGGTTGGAGGTGGGAGCGGAGTGAGTTGGAGCTGACTGATGTGCTGCCAGCCCGTGTGCCTCGGGCGGGAGGGAGGCCGACGAGGGCACGCTTTCCCTGCGTGGGTCACCTCAGGTGACAGCAGCAACCCATGCTGGTCAGGGAAGCCACTGTGGCCTTTCGGCTTAGCCTCGTGTCCACCTGCTCAGTGGAGCTCAGCACTCCACCACCTCCGGATGATTTTCCTCGAGTTCCCTGTCTGCACTTCAGAGGAAGATGTTTGGAGGGAACTGTGTGCTTGGTTCTGCTGGTACTGGCAGGGAGCACGTGGCCGCCTCTGGGACATCGTGTGGTTCTGTGGGGTCAACAGTGGACTACTTGGACCACAGCCAGGAGACTTGGGCCTGTGCACTTCCGCAGGACCAGCCTCGCTGTGGTTCTCAGTGCAGGGAGTATCTGCACCTGTGAGGTCAGTGTGCAAGTCAGGAGGCAGGGCCACTGAGCTTTGTAGAGCAGAAGCCACCAACATGAGAGCAGTTGTCCCACGGACCAAGACACCAGCAGAGATTTGCAAGGCAGGAATTTGCAAGGGAGGGCATTGACAAGACCCGTGTTTCAGGTCGGAGTTGCAAGGTGGGGTATAACAGAGTGGGCTTAGGGAACTGTTCCATCAACATTGTGGATGGGTGGCGAGAGGTACCTAGGGAGAGAGCATTTCATAGCCTACAATTGTCTTTGTGTCCTGTTCTCAAGCTGTTGGGCCACACAGGACTTAAAGCTGCAGTGTGGCTCCTGTCGCCTACACAGTAGATGGTGAGCTGTGTTGGGGTCTTCCGGGCTCATCCATAAGAGCCATCCTCCCATCCAAGCTCGGAGTCAGTGGTGGTCGCAGTGTCAGCTTTACTGCTGATGCAGCTGCTTGGAGATGGAGGCTTAAATGTCACTGAATATTTCACCTAAGAGTTACCCGTTTTGCTCTCTGAAATTACATCTAAGAATCATCCAGCTTCATGGACAGGGCTGGGGGGCAAGGGGCAGGGGCAGACAGTGCTGGGGGCCGGTGAGCAGCCTGGCTTCTTTCCCCAGACAGACAAATCCCCCGCCCTTGCTGGGCAGAATATTGCTGCAGCTGAGCTCTCTCCACGTAGAAACACAAGCGGTGGAGGATAGCATTGTACAAGAGCACGCTAATCAGGTCCTGCTGCCAACCTCCAGACCTCTGTTCTGTGCAGTGGTGTTGCCCCTGTGATTAAGGCACAGCTAACTAGGTTTGCTATTATGTGCAGCCAAGTATGTATCAAGTTAGGGGAGGTAGAGAAGAGTGGGTGGATCTGAAACCTCCAAGTTGATGTGACTCAGTAACAAATTGGGGGTGAATGGGGAGGGGCGGAGGGGGCTGCTGAGGCTTTCTGGTGTTCGTCGTGGTGGGTGGGAAGATACCTGCTTTGCTCACAAGCCAGCACCTGGCATGGCTCCCAGCAGAGTAGACGACGGTTATTTGCATTGAGGTGAAGCAGCTTTGATTGGAACTGGGGCTGGGGGTCAGGTTGGGTTTTAGACTGGGAGAAATCCAGGTACAGGCATGAAGGAGGCCGTCGATACACAGCTGTAGGTTTTTAGAGAGATCTGGCTGAGATGGGAGTTGCGGCACATCAGTGCTCAGAGGGGACCGAGGTGTAGTGGGTGAGTCATGGGGTGGGGCCGAGAGATCGAGAAGAAGGCCGAGTGCAGACAGCTCCTCTGCTGGTCGTTCTGCCCAGTCTCTTCATTCTGGTGTCCTTTGAAATGATAAACGTCACGTGTTGGTCACTCAGGTTGAACCACATGAAATTGTCGTTTTTGTCGGCCAGAGCAGTTGGCTGTCAGCCATTGCATGTGATTCGACCTAGTATCTCTTGGTACAGACTCCGTACCAGATACCATTAGGTCAAGCCAGCCAATACATTGCCAGTTATTTTCTTGTTAAATTATATTTAACCCCTGCATAAAACTCACCCGTGTTGTCTCCATGCGCACAGGGTGAAACCCAACTCAGATCCTCCTCTGAGGCCTTGATGGGTCCCTCCCCTGCCATTGCCATGAGCCCTGCACTGTCCTCTCCAGCCGCGTCACCCAGGTTGGCAAACGTGGCAATGGGGTTGCGGGATTTCTTCAGAATCCCGTTTCCACAGGGTGTCTCGTCTTTCCTCTGCATGTCTTCATACTGCAAGTTCAGAGACAGTGACAAGTTTCTCTTCCCTGGGTGGTCTAGCTGTACGTGGTACAGATTTGTGCTTCCAACTGTACCCCTCAAAATGACACCTGTTTACATGCCTGGAGTTTGCGGGGTTCAGGCCTGAGAGGCCTGGCCCCCTTCTTCCCCTGACTGACTCCTGCTAATCTTTGAAGATGTGGCCCATATTCTAACTGCTGGACAGTCTGTGTGCTCTTCCTTGGGAGCCCCAGGGCCCTGTCTTCCTCTGTCTTTGAGCTGCCTTGGCTGGGCTGGCACCTCAGGTCCCCACCCTGCAGCAGTGCCCGGTGCAGTGGCCGTCACTGCCGGTAGGATTGAATGAGTAATGGGGGCTTGGGTTTGTTTTTGAACCACCTGGGAAGCTCCCAAGTCCCTTTTGTCCCCTCTTGGGTCCTAGTGTGAGCCTTGGCACTTGATTGTTTTAATGAAACCATATGCATTTTTTGACGTGACAGAGAAATGATTCTGTATGTTCTTTCCCAATTATACAAAAAAAATTTTTTTTAGGCCCCTTTTGTAAAATCTTTGCTCCATCCCTCAGAAAGGTTTTACTAAGATGATTAAATATGTTTCCAACAATGGAGCAATAGCGGCTGCATGTTTTGCTGCAAATGGAAGAAAATGTATTTCTTATGGAATTCGGGCTACAAAGGACACGTTCCCCATGGCCATGAACTTGGTAGTAGATTCTGATTTTCCCTGCATGGAGGAGGAGCGATGGCTTGGTTCTAGTAAGACCGTGATGAGCAAGGCAGCCTTGTAGATCCTTGCCACCCTCGTGGGCTTACGGCTTCTGGGGGCTCCTGGGTCCAGGTAGAATTTCGGTGGCTTAAGTTTTGGGGATTTTTGAAGTTGCCTGGCCAGTTTCACAGGTTTTTTCTTATTTTGCTGCCTTCTGCCCCCCAAATCTGTGGGTAGCTCTGTTATTGAGAGCCTTGGGGTTGGCCCCTCAGGCCTCTCTGGAACTGCAGGAGGCCCCTTCCTGGAATGTCAAGGCCCCACGCAGTCAGTGCTGGACAAAGAGTGTTCTGTGTCCCTCCAAGGCTGCCTGAGATGTAACCCTGGGAGAAGGTTACGCAGATCGGAGGGAATGCCGAGAAAGCGATGGTCTTTCCTTGCCTTGGTGCTGGGGCTGAGGAACAAACGAGGACCTTCCAAGGAAGAAGAATATTTTGCCTCTGCACAAGGGCAAGTGCTTCTCCCTCAAATCAACCCATTTTGAGATTTGTTTCCGCCTTTGGAAATTTGCAATATCTGAGTAATTTGTGACGTAGTAATCATGTCCGTATCTCAATATCTCAAGCTATGTTTTAACCCCATTGACATCTGCTGCAGCAATCACAAATGGCTAGTTGCTAAGGAGGAAACTGTCACCCATGTAGATCTCACTGTCATGGCACCTCTGCCTCCCCGGTACACCATGGGTCACCCCCGCCCCCCCATACTTCCCACACTTAGACACTCAAATTTGACATGTCTCTTCTGTGTAATGGCTGAGGACAACCCAAAGGCTGTGGGCATCGTAGACATCCCCACATACATGGACCACCAGGACAGGAGTCACCAGGATTCTCGTTCATCTCCTCTTGTCAGGGTGGATGCCTGCCGCTTCTGCTCTGCTCCTGACCTGGGAAGGCAGGGTCCAGCCACTGCCTCCATGAGAGGAGCCCAGGACCAACACAGGGACATAGCACTTTGAAATGTGGTCACATACCTCATGGAGAAGCAGTAAACTACTTACCCAGGGGCTGTATCTGGCCTGCATGTTGTTTCATATTGTCTTCTTCCCTGTGTGGCTGCAATCAGCTAGAGCTAAGTAGTGGCTGTCCCTTTCAGACATGTTCCAGTTTGCCACAGTCCCCACCGTGCCCTCTTGTCCCTCTTCTCTGATGCTAAGTGGCAAGTGCCTCTCATCCTCAAGTTTGTGCTGTTGCTTTCCTCGTAGCACAGTTAAGAGGAAACTAAAATATTTCTTTACCCACATCTCTATCAAAAGCGGGAAAGTGAAAAATAGGTTAAGAGGGTTGAGTGTTTCAAGGGGAAAAAATGTGAAAGCGTATATTTCTTTGTAGAATTAAATCACAGAAAACACCCCTTTGTGATTAAAATGCCAACACAGTTTGTGTCCAAAACACAATTCAAAAGACCCCATTATAAGGGCACCTGCTTCACCCTTAGGATACCTGCCTGGTCTCCTAGCACTTGAGTTTGTGCCTCTTACCCTAAAAATGACAGCCATGTTGGCATTATGGGCAGAACAGGCCCTCGTTGTTCAGGAGGGTCTGGCACGCTGCAGAGCATTTGCCATCGCTGGCCTCTGCCCACACAAGCCCCCCAGGCATTGTAACAAGCCCCTGCTTCCAATATTTCCAAACTTTGCAGGTGGAGAAGCACAGCCCTCCAGGGATGGTGGATGACTGTGTCCTGGGATAGGCTGGGCAAGAGGGCATGGTGCTCAGCAAGCCCCTGTGCTCAGTTTGGGGAGCGCATGGAAGTGGCTCGGGGGTACACATTGCCCAGGCACTGAGGCTGGTCACATCTGCCTCCTCCCGGGCAGGGCTGCCAGGGTTTGCAGAAGATCCAGCAGAACAAAGCCACATTTTTTCTTTTCATATCCTTCTGTTCAAATGTGTCGTGCTCCCTGCGATTCGAGTGAGGGAGCTGGCCTGCCTGCCGGCATGGCATTAAGACCAATCCGAAGCTGGGTCCCCAGAGCTGTCTGCACAAAGCGGCACCTTCTTGGTGGTTACCTGGCCCTCTGCTTCCTTTCCAGCATCTGTTTTGGTGTTTATACCACAGTCCACATTGTTCTGTGTGGATGACTCTGCAGTAGCTACAAGGAGTGCAAATTGTCGGGTTGATTGCAGTGGCGAGAGCAAGCGGCTACCAAAGCAGGCTTAAGGCTAAGGTGCGACTCAGTTTAATAAAATGTTTTGGGGAGTGCACAAATCCACTTGGCTGATGAGGTCAGACTCTGTCAGGGTCTTGCCTGGGCCCCTGTGTGGTCACGGCGGAGAGGCCCTCAGCTGGCACCTGCACAGCTCCTCAGGACCTCAGGCTGCCGTTGGCAGAGGTGCCAGCCCGAGAGCTGAAGGAGTCCACCCAGGCTGGGCTGGCCCTGAGCACGGACAGACGTCAACAGGGGCTTGTTTCAGGCCCTGTTAGGAGGAGCTAAAGTCCTTGGAAGTAGACAGAATTCTGGACAGTTTCACACCAGCTCAGAGACCGTCACGCACACCTACACAGAGGCGCTCCTCATCTGTTTCTCCTGGAAACAGCATTTCGTGAGGACTTACCATCCCTTGCAAATGGCATGGAACTTTGAACTTGTGTGGGGTGTTCAGCAAGCAGTCACCACTGACTTAGTATATGACTGATTTTAGAGCAAGGGAAAAATTTATATGTTATATTTAAAGAGGAGATGAAAGTATATTACAGTAGAATTTCTGTTATCTCAAGAAAATCTTCTGTTACCCCAAAAGGACAATCAGAAATACAGAATAAGACTGGGCTTGGTGGCTCACATCGGTAATCCCAGCATTTTGGGAGGCCGAGGAGGGAGGATCACTTGTTCTAGGCTACAGTGAGCTGTGATCGTGCCACTGCCCTCCAGCCTGGGTGTCAGAGTGAGTCCCTATCTCAAAAAAAAAAAAAAAATATATATATATATACACACACACACACACACACACACACACACAAAGAAAAAATTTCACACTGGCTCACTCATTTGTATGACATTTTTCAGATATAGTTTGTACAAATAGTTAAAATTGTCACCTTATGTGATAAGTGCTATTGACTGCTATAGCCAAATCTTTCCTTTCCTTTGAAACACACACACACACTCTCACACACTCACACACTCTTTACTCAGGACTCAAAGGTCTTCAGGCAGTGAGACAAGTCGTATCATTGTTTTTTTGTTTGTTTTTTTAAAGAACAGACTAAAGTTTATTGGCATAGCTTTGTGGGCAATAAACACTTCCAGCACATTTTTCTATATATCAAAAACTGGTTGTGTTATTTTAATTGAGATTTGTAAGCATCTTGTAGGCGACTGTTTTAAGAAAAACACAAGCATTTGCCCACCAAGCTGGTGCTATTAAATTGGAAATCAAGAATTGTATCCTCAGTTCTCTAAGAAACAGAGTTACTATATGACCCATTAAATCCACTCCGAGGCAGGTACCCAAGAGAATTAGAAACGTATGTCCATGCAAAAACTCGTACACGAATGATCACAGCAGTGTCATTCGTAATAGCCCTGAAGTGGAAGCTATGCAGATGTCCATCAGTTCATGAATGGTGCAGAAACTCTGGTATATCCATGCAAAGGAATATTATTCATCCATAACAAGTGCTGACACATGCTGCATGCAACATGGGTGAGCTTTGGAAACATCATGCTGAGTGACAGAAGCCAGACGAAGGGCAAATACTATATGTGAACTGTCTGGAAGACGCAAATCCAGACACAGAAAGCAGATAAATGGTTGCTAGGGCCTGGGGAGGAGGGGTTAGGGAGTGACTGCTAATGATTATAGGGTTTCTTTCTGGAGTGATGAAAATGTTCTAAAATTAGGTCATGGTGATGGTTGCATGACTTTGTGAATGTACTGAAAACCACTGAATTATACACTTTAAAAGGATAAACTTAATGGTGTGTGAATTATATCTCAATAAAAAAAATAGCTAGGTAAAGCAAATGGGAAAACATGTTATCAGCTGTTACATCTAACTGGAGGGAACAGAGCTGATCAGATTATTCTTTCCACTTTTCTGTGTTTGAATATTTTCACAATGAATGGTTTGGGGGGGAAAGGAAAATAAAAGCAAAGTCGAGAAAAGTGTATGCTGCTGCTGTAGCCACTGAGGCACTCGCTTTGGGGATGGATTTGAGTTGGGAAAGAAGACAAGGCACTGATCGCATCTCAGGCTACTGAGTGTTCTCCCGTTTTTTTGGGGGTGGTTAGTGTGACCCTGGCTGGGGAGTGTACTGGTAGGGAAGCCCGACCTCGACGGGTCTGTTGTCCATTGCAAAGAGTGTCCTGATGACCTGGATTGTGGCCTTGGATAGATCCTCTTCATGGGAAGAGATGTTATGCACCAGAATTCACCATGGCAATGCATTAGGAATAGATATGAGAGTAGGGTGTGAGCACATATACCCAAGGTCTCAGTTTTTTCTTCTGTAAAATGGAAATAATAATTGTACTTGCCTGTATGAGATTCCAGGACTTCAGGTATGCTGGGAGGCAATTTGTGTCTAATTGGGATCAAGACACTGGGTTTGAAATGGAAAAAGCCATATCTGAGGACAATAAAGTATATATAGGGATGGGGTTGTGGGTGGTTTTTATTTTCCTGTTTTAAGTTCTTCAGCATTTTTGTTTCATTGTTATTGTTGTTTGTTTGTTTGTTTGTTTGTTTTGAGATAGGGTCTCTGTTGCTAGAGTACAGTGGTGTCACCATAGGTCACTGCAGCCTCAAACTCCTAGGCTCAAGCAATCCTCCTGCCTCAGCCTCCTGAGTAGCTGGGACTATAAGTCCGCATCACCATGCCTGGTTAATTTTTCTGTTTTTTTTGCAGAGATGGGATCTCCTTATGTTGCTCAGGCTGGTCTTGAGCTTCTGGCCTAAAGCAATCCTCTTGCCTCAACCTCCCAAAGTGCTAGGATTGCAGGTGTGAGCCACCATGCCTGGCCTCTTCAGTGTTTTTGAGAATATCTACTATGTTATATTTTTGTAATTAAGAAAAAAGCACTATTTTTAAGAAAATTTTGACTTTGAATGCTGGATGACTTTATTTATTTATTTATTTATTTATTTATTTATTTGGAGACAGAGTCTAACTCTGTTGCCTGGGCTAGAATGCCGTGGCGTCAGCCTAGCTCACAGCAACCTCAAACTCCTGGGCTCAAGCAATCCTCCTGCCTCAGCCTCCTGAGTAGCTGGGACTACAGGCATGCGCCACCATGCCCGGCTAATTTTTTCTATATATTTTTAATTGTCCAGCTAATTTCTTTCTATTTTTAGTAGAGACGGGGTCTCACTCTTGCTCAGGCTGGTCTTGAACTCCTGACCTTGAGCGATCCTCCCGCCTCGGCCTCCAAGAGTGGATGACATTTTAAAAACAGCTTTATTGAAATATAATTTACACATCCTAAAGTTCATCTATTTAAAGTACACACTTAAGTGTTTTTTAGCATATTTGTAGAGTTGTGCAACCATCACCATAATTTAGTCTTAGAACATTTACATTGCTCCAGAAATAAACCCTATACCTGTTAGAAGTCATTCCATGTTCTGTCCCAACACCCTTTCCCCGAGCCCTAGACAACCATTAATTTACTCTTTGTATGGATTTGTCTGTTCTGGACATTTCATTTACATGCAACCATACAACACGTGGCCATTTCTGTCTGGCTGCTTTCATTTCGCACAGCATTTTCAAGGTTCTTCTGCGTTTTGGCGTGTCTGTACTTATTGCCGATTCAGCAGCTTTATCTGAGTGTCTTGTCTTTCAGCTGGTGCAGATTTGGGTTCTTTCCATGTTTTGGATCTTATGAATAAGGCTTCCATGAATGTTCATTTACGAGTTTTTATGTGGACAACTTTTCAGTTCTTTTGGCTATATAATGTGGAGTAGAATTGCTGAATCATATGGTAACTCTCTGTTTAACACTTTGAGAAACTGCCAAACCGTTTTCCTGAGTGTCTGCACCATTTTACACTCTGATCGGCAACAGGTTCATGGGAAGGTTCCACTTTGTCTGCATCCTTGCCAACACCTGTTTTTTTCATCATAGTCATTCTGGTGGATGTGAAGTAGGTTTTGATCGGACTTTCCCTGATGGCTGATGATGCTGAACACCTTTTCATATGCCATGGCCATTTGTATATCATCTTTGGAAAGGTGTCGATTTAGATCATTTGCCTACTTAAAAATTGGGTTATTTTCTTTTTGTTATTGAGTTGTAAGAATTCTTTTTCTTGGGGGGGGGTGGGATCTTTTTAAAAATTTTATTTTATATTTAATCAACAAATCATAATTGTTTATGGAGTACAATGTGGTGTTTCAGTACATGTTATGTTGTGGAGTGCTCAAATCAGGCTAATTAGCATATTTGTCACCTCAGACATTTATTATTTCTTTGTAGAGAAAACATTTAAAATCCTCTCTTTTAACTGTTTTGAATTATATGATACCTATGTATGGTGTATAAGGATTCTTTTATATTCTATATAAAAAGTTCCTTATTAGATAGGTGATTTGCAAATATCATCTCCCAGTGTGGGGATTAAGTTTTCACTTTCTTGATGGTATCTTCTAAAGCATAGAAATGTTTAACTTTGAGCATGGTGGATCACGCCTGTAATCCAGCACTTTGGGAGGCTGAGGTGGGAGGATTGCTTGAGGCCAGGAGTTGAAGGCCAGCCTGAGCAACATAGCGAGACCCTGTCTCTACACACACACACACACAAAAGAAAAATTAACCAGGTGTGGTGGCACATGCCTGTAGTCCCAACCTGTTCAGGAGGTTGAAGCGGGAGTATCCCTTGAGCCCAGGAGTTTGAGGTTGCTGTGAGCTATGATCACGCCACTGTACTCTACCCTCGGCAACAGAGTGAGACCCTGTCTCAAAAATCAAACAAAAACCCCCCCCAAAAAAACCAAACCAAAGCAAAAAACCAAAAAATTGTTTAACTTTGATGACGTCTATCTTATCTCGTGTCACTCCCTTATACTTTTGGTGTCATACGTAAGAAATCATTGCCTAATCCAAAATCATGAAAATTTACTCATTTTTTTCTTCTATGAGTTTTATATTTTCAGCTCTTATATTTAGGTCTGTGATCCACTTGGAGTTAATTTTTGTGTATGATATGACGTAGGGGTCTAAATTCATGTTCTTGCACGTGGCTGTCCAGTTGTCGTAGCACCATTTATTGAAAAGACTGTTCTTTCCCCCGTTGCGTTGTCATGGCCCAAACTACATTTTGGTGGGAAACCCAGGCAGATATTGTCTCCTGTGGAATAAGAGGCATCCTGTTTCTTTTTCCCTTTCAGAAAGATGCTTCTGAAATGTAAACCCATCTCCAGGACAAGTCTCTGCTGTCTAGTTATAAAATTAATATCAACTCTTCCTCTTGAAAATAGCATTTTCTGCCTCAGGAAACTAATGTTATCATTTTTAGAATTGTGTTTGATCAAATGTACAGTGAGCCTAGAGTAGAACTACACCCTGACCTCAGAGAACAGAGAACATGTGATGTTTCCAGGGAGTGCATTTGATGTGTGTTTAGGAAGATATCTTTGTTCTTTATAAATTTACCAATTTCTAAATCTGAAAAAGTTTTCTAAAGAATTCCCTTTACCCTTGATGAGCAGGGGAAGCTTTAGGCATGCCCAGGATATCAGGAACGAGCAGAGGTGGGTGCTGGGAGGCCCCTGGGTGAAGTTTCCAGGTAGCTGGGCAGACGGCAGGCAGCGTCGGCGCAGGAGATATCATCGGGAAAAGGGGTTTGTTTCTCGAGCTTGTCTTTGGAGTTAGTCCAAAATCCAAGTTGAAATTGGGTAAAGCAAGGCAGACCAGAGCAAGGGTGGGGAGGTGCCTTGTGGTTCCAAACATTTTAACTTGCTGGTGTCTTCTTGCCGCCTGGCCTTGCCCTGGCCCCCGGCTCATGCGAAGGGAGTGGCCTCCGATGCCAGTGGAGACAGTGTTTTCCCAGCCCCCGGCTGCTTACTCTTCCTCATCTTTCCAAATGCCATGTGAATAAAAAGCGTTCCGAGGCTCAGCACACCACTGTGCTGGCAACGAAAGCTGCCGATAATTGTGAAATTGTTCTCTGCTTCTTGGCACAGAGTTTTTGCTTGATAAATACTTTCTATTAAGCTTTTTGAAAATTTGGACTTGGTCAAAATAATTGCAGGGATAGGTAATATTTGTTCAGAGTTTACTATGGGAAAAGCACTTTACGTTATTCATTTAATCCTCAACTCATGAAGCGTAGGTATTGGTCTCATCTTACAAATGGGGAGGGTAAAAGGCTTGGAGAGATTAAATAATAGTCATCATCACCCTAGTGGTCAGGGGAAGAGGGTGACTTGGACGCAGACCTGAGTCCATAGCCTGCCCTCCTTACCTGCTGAGTCTGCTGCCCCGAAGGGAAAGCTACTTGTGGCTTATATGCCCAAGAATGGCCAAGGGAGCCAGGGACGTACTGGGAACAGTGGCTTCCAAGTCAGCTCTGCTCGTGTTAAGCACAACCCTGGTTCTCTTGGGGAGAGTCAGGCAACACCCATAATCATGAATTAACAAGTCTGAGTTTGAGGCCAATCCTCAGAGGAGTGGAGTCTCTGCAGGTCACTGGCCATCCCGCCAGCAGCACATGTGTCTTTGATCAGATGGAAACGCGCTAGAAGCTGCCTCGGGGAATCTCATTTGCCCTCAGCTATAGAGCAGCCCAGGGTCCTTGTGGATCATCTTGACACCTGGGGAGGGATCAGGAGGGACACTTAGGCTTCTGCTGGTTTGGTCATTCATGCCAGGCCAGCCATAGGCTTCCCTTGGCTGTCAGCCAGAGGGGCGGCTTGTCAACCAAGGGCAGCAGTGACCAGGGCAGGCCTCCCGGGGCACCAGGCTCTCTGTCGGCCTCGGGAAGACTCCACCTGGAGTTACCTGTGGCATAGAAGCTCAGATGATGACAGAGGGGAGTCAGTCATGCTGAAATCAAGGCTAGAAGTGAGGTTCCCACTGCCGTGACAGGGGGACAGTTACAGGGCTGGAGTTATCAGAGGAATGCCAGATATTTGGGCCTGAATCCATTTGGTAGATGTCCTAGACAAGATCCAGACATGAAATCTGAAAAAGAGTCCAGGAAAATCGTCACCTCGTCTCATGAGCAGCTGATCCTCCCCATCAGCATCTTGCTTCACTTTGGGAAATGTGCCTCGCCACCTTCTGGTTCGATTCCCGCATTAGCCAGTCCATCTGATTTATTGTTGTGCCGCATTCCTAACGCTGCAGTCAGAGCTTGCCCGGCACAGAGCAGGGGTCAGGAAACGGCAGTCCACATTCTTGGATTATTACCCTTTTGAATGGGAGAGCCTATATTGAGAGGGCTGGGATTAATCTTTTTTTCATGATGCCAAACTGAGGCAAAGATCAATGGGAAAAGAGAATGGGATGGAGCAGCTCTCTCCCCGCAAGGGAGCGTTGTCTCTGCAGGGCAGTAACACACTTGTCACGGGGCAGTGTAGAAGCAGACCGCCACTTCTTCATGATGCCATCATTCCCGTGGTGGTGATCCACGACCATCTCAGAGGAAATCTGCAGTATCATTTATGCATATTTGGAAATAATACAGGTGCAATTAAGAAATGATTACAGGCTCCTAGGTGGATGGCATGCTGGGCATGTGAACCTAGAACATTCTGTGGTTTCCAGTGTTGGGAAGAGTGGAGAGTGGACAGGTCAGCAGTGCGGTTAAGAAATGGCCGGAAAAAATTGTGTGCGCAATTTCATACTCCCTCAGAAGACAGTCTCGAAGGATGGATCCCGTTTTAGAGCGATTCTCCCTACCTTGTCTCTAAGTTTCTTTTTTAAATTTTTTAATTTTTTCTATTTCAGGGTATTATGAGGGTACAAACATTTTGGTTACATTTTATGTCTTTGCCTCACCCTAGCGGGGGTTAGAGGCATGCCCTTCCCCTCGACAATGCTCCCCGTGTCCTTTAGTTGTGAGTTTACCCCGCCCAACCCCCTAATCCCTGGAGAATATTGCTACCATGGGAGCACCATAGTGTTGATCAGTCAGTACCAATTTGATGGCGAGTACAAGTGGAGCCCATTCTTCCAATATTGGGCCCATTATCCTCACTTCGGATAATGGGCTCAAACTCTATCCAGGAAAATATAAGAGGTGCTAGATCACTGTCCTTTCTTATAATTGAGTAATATTCTGTTGTATACATATACCAAATTTTAATAATCCACTCATGAATTGACGGGCACTTGGGTTGTTTCCACATCCTTGCAATAATGAATTGTGCTGCCATAAACATTCGGGTGCAGATGTCTTTATTATAAAATATCTTTTGATCTTTCTCCAGGTTTTGTTTGTTTATTTGGTTGTTTATGTCAGACCAAGATTGAGAATCATTTATGAGAAAATACAGCTCGATTCTGTTCCCGTGCTGGTGGGCGCTGGTGTGGGGTGGTCTCGGGGGGTGGCGTGTGTGCTGTGGAAACAGTTGAAGCAGGGAACGCCCCTTTGATCTTGGACTTGAAGCTGACAGAGTGGATTTTGCCATCGGTTTTCCGAATGATTGTGGCGATTTGTCAATAACCATGGAGTGCAGAACAGATTTAACCAATGGCTTTCATATCGTGTTTTTACTCTTAATAAACAAACAAACAAAAAAACTCCAGTTTTTAGAAATACTAATTTGCAGAAAACAAAGACAATTTGTTACAAATGTCAGTATATACTCTGTTGCAGCAAGTCCAGTTCCTCATATGTTCAATTTGCACATCCTAATAAAAAATACCAGGATGCAATAAAGGTCTTACGGTTACAACCAGGGAACAGGTAGGGGCCTCATCAAAACAGAGAGATTGGGTTCTTTTTAAAATTTATATATGTATATATGTATATATATACTTAACACTCAGAATTATATCCTTGTAAATCATATATATGTTAATTATGTATAAGTGCACATCCCTTGGCTATCTTTTTTTCTTTCATTTTTACATTTTTAATAATCACACTGTCCAATTTAAGTTGAGTCCTTAATTCAAAGTGCTTTCTCAATGAAGCACATGCACCTAATTGGCAAAATGCACATCTCACCCTTTGCATTACTTTGGCTGCTCTTTTGAAAGTGACATTGTTAGTGAATAATGACAGACCCTTCCTCATTCATTCCATGCACCATTTAGTCAAGATCTGGCAAAGAAAAGCACATTCTACAAAGCATTGTTGGTTATCACCTTCTGAGGAATGCTTGGGTAACCCTGAGGGCCAAATGATAATTTTCCCAGGATCTTTTGGTCTGACTTGGCTCACCAGAGAGGATTTTTTCCTAGGGAATGTCCTTGATTATATTCTGAGATTCCTGTGTTTAGTGTTTTTTACCTTTTTTTTTTTTTTTTTGAGGTTATGGACCCGTTTGGAAATTGGATGAAAGCGCTAAACCTTCTTGCAAGAAATATACACATACGTACCAACTTTTGCACGGTTTCAAGGGTTAAAGACATCTGTGTGAGAGCCTTGTTAGTTTATGTTTTCATCGGAAACTCCCTGGACCTTGAACAGTAGTTGGCAGACTTCTGTCTTCCCTGGAATGCGTAACGCACAGACCTGACCCTGAGCCCCATGCTTGCTGTCAGGTCCCCGAGGCAGAGTCCCCTTTGCCTCAATGGTAGTTGGAGGGACGGTCTGCAGCCAGACTGCCTGGGTTCAGCAAGTTCTGCCATTGTTTGCAGCATGAGCCTGGGAAAGTGACTTACCCTCTTGGTGCCTCAGTTTTCCCCTGTGTAAAAGAGGATGATAATAGCATCCTTTGTAGGGAGGTGGCTGTGTGCGCGCATGTGCACGTGTACGTATGTGTGCATGCATTTCAGGGGCTGCAGGCTGTGCTGTGAGCAGGGCCTGGTGGGTGGGGTATGCTGGTTCAGAAATGCAACCTCGCCACCGTGATCTGGCCCTTCCCGGGGCACAACCACTTCTCAACTTCTGCACACCTTTCAGCCTTTCTCAATGGGCCAAATTTCTTCCTAAAATGGCCTTTATATCAATTTGTACTCTCATTAACATTATGTGAGTATCTTTAATCCTGATAACCTTGCTGGGTGTTGTCAGACTCTTAAAGTTTCATTAACATGCCAGGTCCGAATTGATACCTTCTTGTAATTTTATTTTGCATTTCCCTGACTACCAGTTAGGTTGAATATCTTTTAAATTTTTGTTCAGTCATATGAGTTGAAAATACCTCATTGTGTCTTTCCTTTGTCTTTAAGTTTGTTTATGATGCCTTTTATCACGTAGAAGTTTTCAGTGTGGATTTACCTAGATAGCTCAATCTTTTTTTTTTTTTTATGATTTTTGCTTTTTAGGTCATGTTTTAAAAATTCTTTACTACCCTGAGAACATGACAACATTTCCCTACATTTTCTTCTGGCAGATTCAAAATTTTCTTTCCATGCTTGCGTATTTCATCTATTTAGAGTTTGGTTTTGTGTATGGCACGAGGTGGGAAGTTTAATTCACTTGTTTCCCTGTGGGTCAGCTATTGTCCCAGTACCATATGTTGAATAGTCTATCATTTTCTGGTTATCTGATATTTTAAAAAGAGTCAGACAATCTGAATTTTATGTAAACTCTCCTGATGTTTAATTGTTGGTGACAGGTTAAAATTTTTATTTAAACACTAAAAGGGCCAAACAAAACATTCTGCAGTTCAGATCTTTCCATGGTTGCCAGTTTGCAGCCTCTGATGTAATGGTTCAGGGCAGGGCGTCTGGTCCTAAAGCCCTGAGATTGAATCCCAGCTCTGTCACTCCCTTGCCGTTGACCTTGGGCGAGTTGTTGACTTCTCAGAGTCTTAGTTTCCTCATCAGCAGTACCGCAAGGATAAAAGTAGTATGTACCCCGCCAGGTGGTAATATGCATAACGTGAGATATTGCACAGGAAGCTTTAGCACAGGGCCTGGTGCACACATAGTAAGTGTTTGCAGTAGTGTTCGTCAGTGTACTCCATCATCATTTATTTTTGCCCATTCCAGTCTATTCTTGAGCAGCAGGGGGTGGTGGTTTATGAAGATTAGGTTGGCAGTGCTGGTGTGCATTCCTTCATTCGCAGAACTGACTGAGGATGCGTTTAACCTACACTGTGCTGTGTGGGTGAAGTTGGTGTGGGCGCCGACCCGGAGATGCTTAGCGTCTCGACAGATGTAAGACTTGTTCAGATGACTGGACCACAATGAAGACGTGGCTCATGCTCAGTAAATGTATCGTGATGGGCCCTGGGAGCCTGAACGAGGGGAGGGAGCGCGTCCTGGCCAGATCAGGGAAGAACTGATGGAGAGGGGGCACTCGAGTCCAGACTTTCAAGGACTAATTGGAGTGGGGAGAGACAAGGAAGTGACCCCTATGGGGATTTCCTGATAATCCAGGCTTAAGGTAAGGACAAAAGGTCTGGGCATAGGACCAGAGAGGAAGAAACAAGTCCCAGAGTCTGTGAGTAATAGGAAACGGCAGAACTTGGTGATCACTGAAATGGCACGGGAGAAGTGGAGAGAGAAAAAGGTTGACCGGGACTGCAAACTTTTGAATTCTGAGTGGAGGAAAACTCCAGAAGGCTGAGACTCAGGCAAGGGTAGAGTAGGCTGGCCAGCCAGCCTTGGTGGGAGGCAACAGCAGAGCTCAGACGGGAGCCCTGTTCTGTCGACACAGGGTGGGGACCACCATCAGCACAGAGGCAACACGGAAATACATGAAATTGCTTAAAAAGTAAAGAACATGTGTTTATTCCCTGCCTTTGACATTTTAAAGACAGACACCAACATGCATGATATTCCTGTGGTCTGGGATGATCCAAAAACCCAAGGTAGCCTGTTGGTGAGGAGCTGCCTCTTTCAGATAGAACAGGGAAATAACTTCACCCCAAAGGCAGGGCTAGGACTTTAGACAATCCACTTTCTGCCACGCCAGTGACAATTCCTGGAAGCTGGCCGTCTTCCTTGTCTGCCGACAGACCTCCCACAGGTCAGCTATTTGCTCCTGGTGAGCTTGGTGACCACCTGACTTCATGGTGTTGCTCTCAACAACATTCTTTTCTAAGAGGCTAACGTTTTTTTAAATAAAAAGGAATATAATTTTTATATATTGTCAGCTGAGGCAAAGATTGTCTTAGGGCCTCCCCCAGGCCATGGGAAAAGGATGGCTTGTTATGGTAGGCCGATTTAGCTCGTGAATATTGAGTCAGTGTCCGCATGACGGACAGCATCCCATGTGTGGGTTACGTCTTAGTCAAGGGGCTAATGTACCCTGCCAGGAGCGACCTATAGACTTGTGCTCAGCAGCTGGTGCCCAGAGCTGCTCTGGCGTCTGACCCTTTTTGCTCGGCACAAGAGCAGGGCCCTGAGAGGTGCCTAGGATGAAGCACAGATTGGAAGAGCTTACTTACCCTTGTCCCAAGGCTTCGCTTCATTCCACATCTCGTCCCCAGGAGAACGGGCTTTGCTGGACTAAGCATTTAGCAAGAAATGTGGTTTCTTAATTGCTTTGAGAAAACTTTCTTTTGTTTTGCTAACTTGGCAGATACTTCTGTGCATGGCCTTGTACTTTATTCACCCTTTAGAAATGCAGCTATTATTATAGCATAAGAAGGAATGACGCTGTTTTTCAAGGTTGTCCCAGGTGAGTGTCAAGAACATAACCATTGCAAGAATCCTTAGGAGGCAGTAAAGGCAAATTATAGAAGCAGCTCATATGGTCCAAGAAATACGAGTGATACAGGTAAGGTCTGGTGACTCAGGTGCACGCAGACCTTCACTAATGTATAGCAGTCTGACTTCCTCAACCAATGACCCATGAACAGACTGAAGACATATCTTATCATTTAAAGTGTCCAGGGATCTTGACCATTCACCAATTGTTAAGCCAGAGCCATCTTCTCCTATTGCATGTGCATGTGTATATCTCTTTTTTACTTTTTAAATTTTAATTGAAGTGTAATATACATGTAGACAGCATATCTAAGTGTACTGTTCAATGAACACACTGAACACCCTTGTGTAATGAGAACCTGGATCAAGAAATAGGACAATACCAGACCCTGGGAACAACCTTCTATGCCCTTTCTGGTCTCTAGTCTCTCTGGCGTAACCACGACCTGACTTTTGATCACTTAATGAATTATGATAAGGCGAACGTCCCTGTGACCAGCACCCAGGTCAAATAGTAGCATCCATCAGCTGTGCAAGGGGTCTTTGTGCTGGTCACAGCCCCTTCTCACAATGTAACAAGTAACCATTTTGTGGACTTTTATAGTGATAAATCTCTTGTGTCTCCTGATCTTGTGAATTTGTGATTTTTGAGTGACTCAAAAGTGAAAAGAGCAAGCAGCATGTGTTTCCCACTTGCTAAGTTTGGTCCCGCACATCTGGAATGCCCATTGCTGCTCTGTTTTCATTGAGGTTCACTATGCAGAACTAGCAGCAAAGCTCCCTTTTAGTGGGCCTACTGTGTGCTGGGTGAGGTTTGCAGGCTCCCAGGCAGACCTGAAAGGTTGATTCCAGAGTTCCCTGCCCTGTCGCCTTTCCCTGACGTTCTTTGGAATTCTCTGGGGATCCAAAGGGATGATTTTAGCCTCTAAGTCTTCAAACCTAGTGATATGTTACTTTTGTAAGTCTTTTAAAACTGGCACTTCCCTGCAAGGCTGTGTTTGAGTGTTTCTAGAACATTTCGTAAGGGCTGGGAACTTCCAAGGGGTCTACTGCAAACAGAAATGCCCGATGACCTGATGACTTGGGTCCAGGGTGTCTTAGTGTCTTCTTATGGGGACCCCTGGCTGTAGCTTGCATGGTACCCCCTTGCCAAATGACTGAGGAATGTCACTTATGTGCCTCCAAACATAGCTGGTTGAGGTGCTGTATGGTTTTAAACACAGAACACGACCATATTTTTCATTCCCGACCAACCATTTTTGTAATGAGTTCACCCTGATTCCCCTACAGCTTTCCAGATCAGTTCCTTGTTAATTAAACCACACCGTGAACATCGAGCCTGGTCCTACAGCATGTTAGGTAGCTGTGGTGTGCTGTGCAGCAAATGAGGGTGGTGAGTTCTGGTGGCCACTGCACTTGTCAGTTACCACATGAGCCAAGGGGACACAGGGAGCTGCCATCTGTACCCAGGTTACACTCTGGGTGTTGTATTAGTCTGTTTAGGGCTGTCCTAACAAAATATTGCAAACTAGGTGGCTTCAACAACAGACATTCTTTTCTCATAATTCTGGAGACTGGAACCCCAAGGTGTGCTAATAGGACTGATTTTGAGTAAGGCATCTCTTTCCTGGCTTGCACGTGGCTGGCTTCTCACTGTGTCCTCTCATGGCCTCTTGTGCATCCTCGGAGGGAGGGAGGGCGGGGGATGGGGATATCTGTGGTGTCTCTTCCTCTTTTTATGAGGACACCAGTCCTATCAGATCAGGGCCCCACATTTATGACCTCATGCAACCTTAGTTACCTCCCTAAGGGCTCTATCTCCAAATACACTCACACCGGGGATCAGGGCTTCACCCTGGGAATTTCAAGGGGAGGGGGGCGCAGGTCAGTCCATAGCTGTGGTCATGATTGCATGATTGCATGACGCGGTTGCCTTTACTAGCACCTAACTATTCTGCCTTCTTCCTGGCTCTGGCTGTCATCACAATTTAGCAGTCTTCACTTGTAGCCCTGCCTGTGGCTGCTCTAATAAGTTTAATTCAAACACAGATGTTGAAAAAGATGATGATTCAAGGCACACTTGGGAAGGCTGAGTCTGGAATATGCTCATCTTTCCAGGTGGCATTTGAATCTCCACGGGGAACACTTTGGTCTGCTCTCAAATGCCCTTTGGGGATATCTGGCCCCATGGGAGACTTAACTGACTCATTCCCCACATGGATGAGGTATTTTTAGGCAAAACACACCACACTTCTTCTCAGCCTTATCCCCACCTAAAACCCCAACTTTGTCTAGAAAGAGGGAGCCCATTCTAACCCCCCAGTGAAGGGGAAACATTTATAGTGAGAGAAAATAGGAGTCTAAAAGCTATCGAAGTAGGACTAAGCAAAGTTCATTTAAAAATTGTTGACCCAAATAAATGCCAAGCAATGCAATTGGTTAGAGAATGTGAGTGCGTTAAAGCTTTCAGAGTTCACTGGGGTCCATTGCTACAGGAGTGTGGGCATCCACCTCATACCGCCAGCTTGCAGGAAGGTCGTCCTGTGCTGGACCACGTCCACACATGCACGCACACGTATGCATGCACAGCTGCACCCACGCAGGTAATCGTGTAGTGCTGCTGAGGTGCAGACGTGATGCCGGCTCGTTAGGTGGTCACGTTTGCTGAATAGCAAAGACCTAAAGAGACAGGTCTCTTCTCCAATGCCCTGATGCCTGGGAACATCCCCGCTCACCTTTCCTCCTGCATCTCGTCTTCATGCGGGGACGGCCTCCTGCAGGCTGTGTCCCGAGGCCTGGGCTTGCTCAGCGTGGAATCTGTGCCTGGCACAAGGCCGGCACGTAAAGGCAGTCAGGGAACACTTGGTGATGTGTTAGTCAAAATAAGAGACTTTCAAGGCTCCTCCGATGTCCTGGGGTGAACCTGCCTGGGACCATTTCTCGTGGCATCGGGGCCTGTTCCAGAAGCCCCTGCTCCTCTGTGGGGTCCTCCATGGAGAGGCACGTTGTGATTTGAGGCACGTTGTGATTTGAGGAACGTTATGTCAGCTCCCTGGAGATCTCCACGTGACGGACCTTCCAGACACAAGTGCCGTCTTAATCCAAAGGGGAATCTGCACGACATCTCCGTGTACTTGGCTCCAGTTGGTTGTGGTCTGTTGAATATCAAAAGTTATTTATTTCTCCTCCCTCCCCCTCTCCCAGCATGTTTTGGTTTCCACAGAATGCAGCAAACTGTTGGAATAAATGTTTTGCTTCGCACTTGCACATTTCAGGGGGAGTTTACTCCTCCGGTTACCCTTAACCCACTTAACTCATCCAAACGTCCTCTAGTAGGAGCCAGTGGTCCAGCCCAGGGACCCTCAGGTCCTGTGTGTGGGGACTTGCATGATTCCCTCACCAGGGACGGCATCTCTTCCCAAAGCCCAGGGTCCTGGAGGTGTCTGGGAAACCCAGCCAACGGCACCTGTGACCTAAGCTGGGGTCTCACTGGCTCTGGAGAGTCAGGCCTTTCCCGACTCTGACCCACACCAAGGACACCCTGTCGCAAAGCAACAGTCATGTGACATTTGAACACACAGACTAAGTTGACCGGGGGATGGCTCCCAGTTGGCAGAAAACCATAATGCAGAGGGGCACACCTGGAAAGCTTCTTTGGAGAATGCCAGCACGTTCATTGCTTGGCTTGGCGGCTGAGATGAAGGTGACTCCCTATCTCTTTCCCAGCCCTTTCCTTCCCTCTCCTCAAGCCATTCTCCTGTTGCAGAGGGTGAGCTTTTTTTTTTTTCCTCACTTGTGCTTTTGTTGTTATATCTAAGAAGGGTTTGTCTGCCCCAAGGTCAGAAATATTTGCTACTTTGTTTTCTTCCGGGAGTTTTTTTTCCCTCTTATATTTAGGTCTTTAATCATTTTGACTTAAGTCTTACATGTGGTGTGAGGTAGGGGTCCAACCTCATTCCTTAGCATGTATAATTGTGTCACTTAATGACAGGAGTATGTTCTGAGAAATGCATCGTTAGGCAATTTCATCATTGTGCAGTTGTCACAGAGTGCACTTACACAAACCTAGATGGTAGAGCCCACCGCACACCTAGGCTATATGGTGTGACCTATCGCTCGTAGGTTACAAACCTGTACAGCATGTTACTGTACTGAATACTGTAGGCCATGGCCACACAATGGGAAGTATTTGTGTATCTAAACATAGAAAAGATACAGTTACGATACACTATAAACAATAAAAAATGGCACACCTGTATAAGACTCTTAACCACGAATAGAACTTATAGGACTGGAAGTTGTTCTGGGCAAGTCAGTGAGTGGTGAGTGAATGTGAAGGCCTAGGGCATTACCGTACACTGCCGCAGACTGTAAAAACACTATGCATTTGGGCTACACTGAAGAAAAATAAGTAATTGTGCTATGGTGTTATGACAACTGTGATGTCACTAGGCAATAAGAATTTTTTTAGACATTATCCTCTATGGGACGACTGCATATATGCAGTCTGTCATTGACCAGAGTGTTGCCATGTGGCGAATGACTGTAGACATCTAGTTTTCCCAGAACCATTTGTTAAAAGGACTCTTCTTTGCCCCACTGAGTGGTCTCAGCAAAATCAATTGACTGTAAATGTGAAGGTTTGTTTCTAGACTCTTCATTCTGTTTCATTGATCTAGATTTCCATTTTTATGCCAGTACCACACTGTTTTGCTTACTCTAAGTTGCATTAAGTTTCAAAATTGGGAATAGGAGTTGTTCAATGATCAGACTTGGGCACTGTTGCCTTCAAGCTTTGTCTACTTATTACTTCATTGGATCCTGAATGAGTCGTCTCAGATCCCCAGTGTTCTTTCAGGTAGTCGGTGTTAGGTGCAGGCGTTCTTGAATGGCAGTGGTGGCTTCTGCCATGCTGTGTTTAGGCCCCTCTTTGAGACCATTGCCCCCACCCTCTGTCCACGCTGTAGGGATAAAGACCTTGGCAAACTCATCTTCCCTCCACTGTCACTGACCCCAGGGGACCCTGAAGGAGAGGAGCAGGGAAACTGGGATATCTACTGGTGTCAGAACTATTAAGACAAGGTGAGGGCTGTGCTCCCAGGAGACGGGGACACTGTGCTGGGGCAGAAATCATAGAGCAGGTCTAGAACACAGAGTTCCTCAGTCCCAAGCAGTGGGACCACCCCACCCCAGCCTCCTCTCCTCCACCTTCCAGAGCCTTATCATTGACATTCTTTCCCACTTTGTTAGTGCTAGAAGCTGTGCCTGCCTTTCTGTGCTGGAAGCTGGCCCCTGTATGGGGCCATGGTCACTCTGTACAGAACCTGTCAGTGCTCAGTGACTTACTGTTGGAGGCGATGGCCTTGTGGACTGCTGACCACAGAACATGGAAGCAAAACTGCAAAGGAGAATAGACCTGAGTTAGTCAAATAATTTAGATAGTACATGTTAGGAAACAAAGCAGTGCTTAGATGAAAACTAAATTTCTTTGTTGCAACTGATAAGGACTTCATTTTGATTGATAATAGAACATGATTTTTAAAAATACAGTCTGTCTGTATTTGCACTTGTGACTTTGCTTACTTGCTGCAATGGATCTGTAATTCCAAAATCAATTCTCAAGGTGCTTTGGCAGTCATTGGCAGATATGTGCAGTGTGCTGAAAAATTTAAGTCATCAGACAGGCACGTTCCCAGCTGAGGTCGAACAAGGCCACTCTCTGCTTTCTTGTTTCAACTCTCATACTATAAACAAGTGGCCTTTTCACGGTGTATTTAGGGCCACATTTTTCACATTTTTGTGCTTTTTCTTGGTGATGTCACTGTTTGACATGGCCCCCAAGTGCAGTGTTGAAGTCTAGTGTTCCTAAATGCAGGACAGCTATGGTGTGCGTTATGGAGGACACACATGCGTTAGAGAAGCTTTGTTCAGGCTTGAGTTACAGCGCTTTGGCCGTGAGTTCAATGTTAATGAATCAACAATACGTATTAAACAAAGTGTCTTTAAGCAGCATCACACATAAAACAAGATTTTGCATAGATTGGTTGACAAAAATGTTGTGACCATGCTTGAAGCTCTGCCTCGAGGGGGGAGGGGGGGCATGGGCAATATATATAATCATAATATTTGTACCCCCATAATATGCTGAAATAAAATAAAATAAATGTTGTGACTAGAAGCTTGAGGGAACTTGGCACTTTGTCTCCCCTAGGAGGATTAATTTAGTATTCTCTAATTCAGGATTTGCAGTGACTTCCTAGAACCTAATTACCACAAATAACAAGAATCAACCATAGTTACTTTCCTTTTGTCACCTGCTAGACTGTAAGACATTTGTTCTTAAATACTGTTCACAAATTTAATTCACACCTGCAACCACGTAGCAGAGTTTGCGAGCACACAAGGACTTGCCGATGAGCCTGGATGTGACTCAGTCTCCACATATGTGGTTGCCGTGTGCGCTCTCGTGATTGCAGTGTGCTGTCCCAGGGATAACCATGGCAGCTCTGGGGCTTTGAGCACTTGGTGTAAGAAGCTCGACTGTCTCTCTCAAAGGCAGAGCCCATAAGGTCAGACTAACGGGCAGTGAGGCCAACAGCTGCAAACTGCTGACGTGCAACAATTTACTGGGTAGACCAGAGTTTACACAGTTCCATGTTGTTTACTCCTTAAACCTAGAGAGGATCAGTGGTCAACCCTGAGTTTAAGAGCTTAAGAATTACAAGCTTAGACCACGTACTTTTCTACCGAAAAATAAAATAATTAAGCCTCCTCACCGGATTTCCTCTACATGATTGTGCTCTTACCAAGAAAAAGAAAAGCGAGACGAGAGTGTGTGCATGTTGAGCTGGTCACGGGGCTCTGGTGGACGCGACCTTTTCTCTAGGTGAATTCGGGGAGCTGCTCCAGGTGTCAGGAGAACTCGTGACAGCCCTTCATTTCTACCCTCGGCAGTTCAGATTAAGTGTGTTTTGCTTCCTGAGTCTGTGCCGAGGTGGAGCGAGCCACCGTTCAGGTTAGGATACAAGTACACACTTGGTCATGTGTGTGTTGACTGTCAACTTCCTGCGTCATCTGCTGCCTGAAGGGCTGTGCACTCGGAGTTCAAATCCAGAGGGTGGTTTTGTTTTTGTTGGTCTCCCACCTTTGCCTCTGCTCTAGATGGATAAATTACATATAATCAATAATTTTAATTGTCATAGCCACATGCATATTAATTGTATTCAGTTTAAACCAAAAAAGGAAAATTAAAAAGATCCCTAACTCCCTCACTGTGTCCTACAGGGTCACTGCTGTTAATATTGTACATATCTCTCAGGCCTTTTTATCTTTAGACTTGAAAACATTTGGACCCAAACCTGTGAAACCTTCATGCTATTCCACGGACATCTCCACATGCACACACATTAGGATTTATAAAAATCCTCTAAATCCTCAAAGATTATTCATTGTTTTTGGTTACCAAAGCTTTGGTAAGGGAAGGCAGGGTTTGCCTCAAGAAACATGGGGTGGGAGGCAGAGAGCACTGCATTTGTATCCTAGTTTGGGTTCTGGTTACCCGTAAAGCTGGTTACTGGGCCTCTGTTTCCCCATCTGTAAAATGGGGCCGTTAACACCTGCCAAGTAAGGGAAGGCCGAGCATCAGAGCACTCGTGCCCGTGGAGCGGCACAACTAATAAATGCCAGTTGCCTTTCTGCTTCTCCTTTGTTCCAAGGAGCTGTGCAAACATGTGGAATTGATGTGGTTTTTTAAAATTTTTAAGTAAGTTATATGATTTGTGGAGAATTTTAAATCACAAAAGGCTGAAACCATAGAAGGCACCACTTTAGGATCTGAGAAACCCTCGCTTTAGTGTGAGGGAATTCTAGTCACATCGGAAGGGCTGGTTCCACAGCATCGACACTGAAGTTAGCAGAACTGTGTGTCATAGACTTCATTTTTTAAATAAATCAATACAGAGAAACTGGTTTTTCCTCATTTCTTGACAAACTCCAACACGGGGATTTGGTGGGTTTTTCCAGGTTGGCGCCTTCTGCAGCCTGAGGCGGTATCTCTGTGTCTCCCCGCTCCCTCTTCCCTACGCTGAAGTTTCTTTCTAGAAACACGGAATAGTGGTGGGCTTTGTTTTCTGCCAAAGCCGGATGGCTTAATTACCATTTATTCCTCCCACGCCACCCCTGCCCCGCAGCTCTTACTTTTACAACAACCTGGGATTTTCTCCAGACTTTGTTTTGTGCATTCTAAGCATTTCCACACCGTCCCTCATAAACTCACACTGCTCTTGTGCTCTGTTATCAGGAGCTATTTTCTTTTATGTGTTTTCCTTGCTTGGTTTTATGACCAAGCTGGGCACGATTGGAATAAATCGTTAAAAGCATTAGAACCATTAGACCTTAATCCGCCTTTGTGAGAGAGCATTTCTTGTAAATAAACTGATTCTTTGTTTTCTAATTTAAAAAAAAAAATCATCTGCGCCTTGGAAAAATTAAAATGCAGTTATTGGAAGGTCTTTGTTTCGCTGTTTCCCTCGCATTGCATGCCACCTAATTAGGATGAAAAGTCAGGGCTGCCCCCGTCCGGGTGCACGGTGAGGCCGAGGCCAGGGGAGGTGTTCCCGTGGCATTTAAGGTCTGCTGGTTCAGCAGCACAGCCCGCAGCTGGCACGCCTGGGACAGCAAGCTCAGCACATCTGGCCTTATTATGCCTCCCTCCCCCCTCCCCAGGCGACTTCTCCAGGCGTGCACATCTGATTGTTTCTAATTGATTCACTGACCCAGAGAGACTGCAGCCAGGGCTGGGCAGGCCCTGCTGGGTGTGTGTCTGAGCGCTAGGTGTGCATGCGATCAGGGCTGTGCAGCCTCATTCCGCCTACCTACTGGTGGACTTTCAGCAGCAACCCGCGAAGCATTTTTAAACGAAACCAGAATAATGACCTTGAAGGCACTGAGAAGCCAGATCTCACACTTTCTGGTTGTCGTGTTGTTCCGACAATCTGCATTGCTGAATTATGATGTCTATGTGCCAAAAAAGCATCTTGAGGCCAAATAACATTTCTTTTTTTAAAAAAACTTTTTAACCTTGGCCAAGCACTTTACATGTCTCCAAATAAAAATAGACCCGTAGTGTGGTACCCGGGCTCAGTGTGCGGAATGTGAGCCCCAGAGCTGGGTCTCTCTGCAGGACGAGGCTCCACGAGCATCCTCTGCGCCTCACGGAGAGGACTGGGAGGAAGTGCTCTGTGTGTGGCTGAGCTCTTCACCAGTTCAATTTTGATGTCAGCATAGAGGATGTTGGTTCAGCTCTTTGGGAGCAGGAAGGGAGGGGTCCTTTAAATGAAATAGTTTCCGCTGCCCTGTTATCCTCTGCTCTTTGCTAATTCCTTCCCTTCTGAGACACTTTGTACAAGTGAGTGGAAGAAGCCCTTGGAATGGAGCAGTGAGCGGCTTGGTGGGTGGACAGTGCCGGGGTGGAGAGCAGGCGCCCCTTCCTTGGGTGGCCACAGCGCATCCCAGGACACGGTGCTGCTGCGCAGAATCCAGGTGGGGTTAGCCTCCATCCGCCCCGTGGCCAGCCACCGCTGCATGGCACTGTGCAGCAGAGCCACTGCCCTCGCCACATGCAGCGTGACCTCACGGTGCAGGGAGCACCGAGCCTCTTCCTCCAGGCACCCGGCACCCCCATCTGCTCATGCATCTCACAGGGGCATGTTGAGGAGCTGTCCTCAGAGGGGTCAGATGCCAATGGGAGAGCAGACGACAGATTTCCTAGCGGGCCCTGTTGAGATAAGCCCTGAAGGGCCTAGGTGGCAAGGGATGTCTATTCTGGGTGCAGGGAGAGCGCAAGCGTGGAGAGCAGTGGGGAGCCGTGGAGAGTCAGCCTCCAGAGGCGTGGCCAGTGGGGGCTCAACCTCTGCACCCCTGCTGAGACTGACTGCCCAGCACTCCCCAGACGGCCGGTCGTCCAAGGCTCCTGGGTCATTCACACACATCCCTCTGCCAGAACAGCTTCTCTTCCCCTAAGAACTCCTATCCCTCCTCCAGCAGCTGGCTGCCCGTCCCCACTGGCAACTCCTGCCCTCCAGCGTGCAGCCTGTTGCTCACACCCCTGCCTGTGCCACGTTCCTCCTGGTGTGTGCCAGTTGGGTTTTCCCGTCTTTGGGTGAGGTCCTTAGGTACAAGCGCCTGTGTGCCCAGGTGAGGCAGTCGGCCCTCAGGTTCATCCTCACTGATGACTTCAGGACCCTAGCACTCCCAGCATGGGCTCTACTCCCTCTGCATCCGAGTTGTGCTCTCTTTTTCAAGGACTCCTAGTGCATTTTTCTGAACGTTCTGCACACCTGTTCTCTGTACGCTCCAGCAACAGATCCAAGCTCATGTCCTGAGAGGGTGAGGCAAAAGGCGCCCATGGTGCAAAATTTAAGGAGGCACTTTCTCTCAGGGGCGTGCAAGCCCAGGGGCAGCTCCTGGGAAGGAGAGCCTCCTTAAACTTTGCACACTCGGCACCTGGCCTGGCTGGCCTCACCTGGTCCTGACCCTGGGTGCTAAATTTGGACGGATCTGGTGTAGGATCCCAGCAGTGGGTGCCAATCCTGGTGACTCTGGGAAAGTTTCCTTTCCTCTCTGAACCTCACTTTGTCTCATCCTGGGTAATGAGGATTAAATTGGATGATGTGTGTAAACTGCTCAGCATACCACCTGGCACATATTAAATGCTTGGTAGATGTTTGTGGCTATGATTGTTATTGAGTGAACACAAAAGCATCTTACACAAACCCATCCAGACTGACACGTGAGTCCAGACTGACAGGTCCAGTCCCAGGGTCTGCAGTGTCCCAGTGTGCCCCTTTCTTGACCGTACGTGATGCTAGTCATGCGGACTTGCCCAGTGACGTCAGGGCCTCCCGCGTTCTCAAGAGAATGTGTTTTGTGTCTCTGCTGCAGGAATTGCTTACTTGGGAGGCGTGTGCAGTGCTAAGAGGAAGTGTGTGCTCGCCGAAGACAATGGTCTCAACTTGGCCTTTACCATCGCTCATGAGCTGGGCCACAAGTAAGTATCAGACTCTGTCGTTCTGCTTCTTTAAATTCCTTTTTGAATACACATTTTTTTTTGCCTGAGTTCTGTGAGTTCTAAAACAATGCTGCTCTATGCCTTTGCTGCCAACACAATGAAGGACCCAGGCCAGTGAGCCAGCGTCGCAGCCTTGTGGGGAACTGGCGAGATCCCTGAACAGCCTGGCTCGGAGAGCAGAAATGTTAATTTCATGTTCATGTCTGTTCTTAAAGCCAATACAGTAAAGGGAAGAGGCTTTTCTCCAAGTGTCTTGTTTAGTTGTATTTCCTTTCCCGGATCAGCAGGATCTCTAATTCACTCTAAGTTTATCATTCCAATAATGGGACTTATCTTTATACTGTTGACTTTTTCTTTTCAGGCAGTTCCAAACAAAGTCCAACTTTCTGAATGTAGAATTCAGTGGCTTAGTTTTACACAGTGAACAGCTACGTAGCCTTTGCACATGGAAATTCTTCCCTTTAGGATGGAATAACCATAGAACCTTAGAGCCCACAGATGCCTCAGGGAGAATCTGTGGCAACCTCCTCATTTTTTTCAGATGAGGAAACAGAGGGTCAGAGAGGTTGAGTGGTCCGCCCAAGGTTGCGGTCACCTGTAGGAAGCCTCGGCGGCAGAAGGCCAGCTGGCTCTGAAACCATGGGCTGAGGGTTTGCTCTTTATCCTGGAGTATGTGTGTGTTTTATGTTTCCCTGAAGGAAAACGGTGATGTGACTGCTTAAGAACTTTAAAAAACATTAAATTGAGGAGGCCAGAGCATGCAAAACAGTGGGAAAATTTATATTGGATTGAATAGAACATAATTAAATGGAAATATCGTTCTTGGGGGAAAATTATTGTGAAAGTTTTCTAATGTCCTAGTGGTAGACAGTAAGATGTCTGTGGCCTTAACTGTTAGCTTGAACTTTTGCAAGAGTAGGGACAATGTAAAGAAGTATGAAAGCAGTTGTTTTCGTTTAGTATTTTCCATATCTGTGGCTTTATTTTTTGTTTTGTTTATCTGGTCCCATTTTAATTTTTTCCACTCCTTGAGACGAGTTTGGTATTTGGCTTTTCTATACCTATGAGATATCATGATGTGGGTACAGAGAGTAGAAACAATGTTATGTTTATTTCCTGGGATTAAGGAGGAAATCACAAGTTAATGATCCAGAGCTTGGTGAAACAAAATGAGCAATCGTCACTAAGCACACAGTTATTTCATCTTGATACTATTTTTGAAATATTGGTGACAACATTTTGCCAATACTGTTTCAAAAATTACATGCAATCAAATTTGTCTTAACACCTCTGAGTTGTTAAGAACCTGTACCCAAGAAGGATTTACTGGAGGAAAAAAAGCATAAATCAAAATGGATTTTGCAAACATCTTTCCACCTTCGAAGGACCAACCAGCCGGTCAGAGTACCTAGGAAGCAATTGCTTAATGGTTGTAAGGACGCAAAGCTGTCGTAGTATTCACCAACACGCAGGTAGTTATGGACCTTTGATTAGTCAATTTAAATAAGATGATTTGAGGTACCATTATATCAACTGCAATATCCCAGAGCAGCATCCAAGAGCATGGCATGTGCCAGAGTGCTGTTTGCACATGCATGTGGACACACATGTGCTGCACAGAGATTTTTTTCTCTGTAGATGTTAAGAACACAGAGGGCCATTTTCTCCCTGAAGACCTATTTGTGCTGCATCAAACACTAGCTTCTTAGCACAGGACGTCTGCAAAGATGAATGGTTAGATTCAGTCATACCTTAGTACCGTTTAGCTACAGTCTGTTTGGAATTTCTTGGAGGACTCTTTATAGCATGCTATTGAACTCTAATTACCTACAAAAACAAACACCTTATTGTTAATCAAAGCCAATAAATCCTGCTAGCATTTGGCCCTCCCCCTTGGTGAGTGATTATGGTTTTCCCAGGGAAGTCTGTCGTCTCTGATTATTTGTAAATGTTGGGAAGCAGATTACCCAAGGATGAAGCCGTAGGACCCTCTGGTCACTGGGCTCAGAGCAGGGGGCCAGGCTGTATGGGCTGTTTAAAAAGGCTAAGACCAACCTGCACTCTGAGCAAAGCCACTGGCCACGCTGCTTCACAGACACTAAACCTGAAAGCCCTTCCATATTTTGGAATAGAGTACAGCAGTTTACCTCCACATTCTTTACCATATGTTAAGAAAGTCCCCAAGTGGCTCACCTACCAGCCCCTTATGATGAATACTGATAAAGTGAAACATCCCTCTGAAGGATGGGTATGTGCTTGTGTGAGCAGCTACCCTTACATCTGAATGTCAGGAGAAAAATTCCCTTCCTGTATGAGTGCGATCCCATTTAACCAAACAATGGGTTGCGTAAATTAACATGATTTTGTTTCTGCTTTGGCTGTCAGAAAACACAAAGCTAAATTTAGGGCTCATTTTCAGCAGTTAATTCCTCTGCATCCTGGAATTGTACTTCCTTCCTCTTCTCTTTCTAGTGTCTCTTTGTATGCATAGTTCTATTTTAAATATTTCAACATAATTTATTTGTTTTTTTAATTTGAAAATATTAAAGGGGCACGATGTTTTTGGTTACATGGATCGCTTGTGTAATGCTTGAGTCCTGGCTATAGGTGTGCCCATTAGCCACATAGTGTTCATGGTACCCATTAGGTAGGTTTTTGCCCCTCCTCTCTTCCCCCCACCCCCCTGGTTGATCTCCCCTGAGTTTTACTTCCCTCTGTGCACATGTGTACTCATCAGTTTGTTCCAATTTAATAGTGAGTACATGTGGTGTTTGTTTTTCCATTCTTGAGATACTTCACTTAGGAGAATGGTATCCAATTCCATCCAGATTGTTGCAAAAGGTATTATTAATAATTTCTCTTTTTTATGGCTGAATAGTACTCTGTGGTATACATATACCACATTTTATTAATTCACTCATGAATTGATGGGACTTGGGTTGATTCCACATCTTTGCAATTATGATTTGTGCTGCTATAAACATTTGAGTACAGGTGTCTTTTTAATGAAAAGTCATCTTTTCCTTTGGATAAATATCCAATAGTGCATTGCTGGATTGAATGGTAAGTCTACTTTTAGTTCTTTGAGGAATTTCCATCCTGTTTTTTATAGGGGTTGTACTAATTTGAAGTCCCACCAACAGTGAATAAGTGTTCCTTGCTCCCTGCATCCACACCAGCATCTATTATTTTTGGACTTTTTAATAAAAACCATTCTGACTGAAGTAAGGTGATATCTCATTGTGGTTTTAATTTGCATTTCCCTGATGATTACTGATGCTAAACATTTTTTCATATGTTTATTGGCCATTTGTCTATCTTCTTTTGAGAAGCTTCTGTTCATGTCTTTGCCCACTCTTTAGTAGGATTATCTGTTTATTTCTTGCTGATTTGCTTGAGTTCTTTGTAAATTCTGGTTATCAGCCCTTTATTGGATGTGTAGCTTGTGAATACCTTCTCCTATTCTGTAGGTTGTCTATTTGCTGTGTTGATTGTTTCCTTAGCTGTGCAGAAGCTTTTTAGTTTAATCAAATTCCATTTATTAATTTTCATTGTTGCCATGATTGCCACTGAGATCTTAGTCATAAATTCTTTGCCTAAGCCAATGTCTAGAAGATTTTTTCCTATATTTTCCTTTAGAATTCTTACGGTTTCATACCTTACATTTAAATCTTTTATCCATCTTAAATTAATTTTTGTGAGAAGTAGGGGTCCTGTTTCATTCTTCTACATGTGGCTATCCAATTTTCCCATCACCATTTATTGAATTGGATTTCTTTTCCCCAGTGTACATTGTTGTCTGCCTTGTCAAAGATCAGTTGGTTGTAGGGAGATAGTTTTATATCTGGATTCTCTGTTCTGTTCTATTGGTCTATGTCTCTATTTTTATATCAATACCATGGTGTTTTGGTTACTGTAGCCTTGCAGTATAGTCAAACATAATTTATTTGGTATTGTAAACTGGCTCCAATCCAGTTTGTAATCAAATATGTCATACACTATAAATGGAATTAAAAATTCTTGGCATGGTAATATAAATTGAATTAAAAATTCTTGGCATGGTAATATCAATAATGCTGCTTTGGCCATGAATTAATAATGTACTTATGATAGCTAAGTCAAATCAGATCTCTCATTTATTGAACACCTGCTATGTTCAGGGTACTGTGTTAGATGCTGGACATTCATTATACTGTTGAATCAGTCCTATGAGGTAGGTGTTTTGTTTTTACTTTATAGATTAGGAAACTAGTTTTGCTTTGAAAAAAAAAACAGTTTCTACCTAACATGATTTGGGATCACTTACATGATAATACATGCACACAGTAGGTCCATTAATATAAGGATCCAAACTACCAGAGATAAATAATAAAAAAGAGAGTTTTTTGTATAGTTAAAAACCAACACACCTTCAGTTTAAGAGAAGTAAAGCTACTGCTAGTAAAGTATAGCTACTGCTAGCTGGCCAAAGAGAGTGACCGTGTCATTGGGAGGGGTTTCCCTATGAAACGTTGAGTACCGTAGATGAGATTAGCAGCTTTCTGATGCTTTGCCCTGGGAGTAGGCTGCGAGAGACTCCGGCCCTGCTGTAGATAGGAGCTGGAGGGTTTGAAAACCACGGTGTGGGTGGGGGGCAGAACCTGGGGGCACTGCTCTGTGTTGCTGCCTGGAGGATGAGTTGGCTCTGAGCAGCAGCCTTGCTGACAACAGCCTCAGGGTGTTTAAATGGGCATCCATGCCCTTGGTTGCCTTCTCACCCGTGAAAGACTGTTCTGGTAGGCAGCTGCGTGTTTCCGTTTAGTTCTCCAAATGCATGGATATGTTGGCATTTGAGGCATTTGAAGTGTGAGTTTGAAGAGGATAGCTGTCTCCCTGCCCTGCAGTGATAGCTTGAGAAGCCTGCCGTGAGATGGGTGTGTTTTAGTCCGTGTCTCCTTTTGCCGCCTTTCGTCCTGTAGTGACCGATAGAAAGCACCAGCTCCTGAGCGTGAGAAGAGGGCTGTGATGGGCCCGTTTCACTTCAGAGGGCTGTAGCTCCAACTGGTGTTTGTTAGGCTGGAATTGCTGCGTGGAGGACAGTACTTTGAGAGGAACAGGCCTGCCGGCCAACTCTGCCCAGGTTGTTTCCCTCCAGAGACCAGGGCAGGGTGCTTGTGGTAGAAGTCAGCATCCAAGATGCATATCAGTATTTGGTTTTAAAGAGAAGGAGGGAAAGCTGGAAGCAGGCATTTGGTTGTCTCAGACAGGCCATGCTTTCAGGGCTCAGCCCTGACGGGTCCTGGGAGAAACTGTCTCCTGGAGGGGGCCGAAGCTTAGGTCCGTGCTGACTGCCCATGAGGAAAAGCAAAAGCAAAATCCCAGATCAAGGAGGGAGTGACTTTAGTATTGCATTAAAATGACTGGGTGTAATACATCTATTGGAATTTTAGAGTCTATCGTTGGCTGTGATTTGGAAGTTCTTATGTAATAAAAGAGAAAGTAAATGGCTCTGTGAGAGTTGGTGGGAATACCTTTTCTTTTGAAGGAAGTGGGGTATAAGATGGCACAGTTAGGGAAGTGACATGGCTGGTAGGAGCTCGCCCTAGCGCAGTTGGAGGCCAGGAGGGCAGAGAACCAAGTCTCCACTGGACATCCTGGGCCCAGGGGAGCCCAGAACCCTGTGCATGCAGCATGCTCCTCAGGTAAGGCAGCAAGTTCCTGGGAACTGTCTAAAGACAGGGCTTTCTAGGTGTGGTAACAGGAGACAAGAGGGAGTCCCTTGGTGCACAATCTGCCATCCACTCAGGAAAAAAAGACTTATCTTTATATAGAGAAACAAAAGGCTTTCCCTTTGTAAAAAATAAATCTCTGTCTCTGTTGGATTTAGGAGGCTCTGTTAGATACACCTGAGCCGAATCAGGGATAAAGAAATGCCTGCCTCGAGAGCCAGTCCAAACCATGAGAGCTCCCCAGCCCAGGGGACCTGTGGCAGGTCCTCCAGCAGGCACAGTGCCATGCCTGGGGTCAACATCTTGCAGTCTGTACTCAGGGTGGAGGTTCTCCTGACCCCTCCTGGGGTTCTACCTGGCATCCCTAAGCCCTTTCTTAAGTCAAAGAACTCTTCTCTGGAGTTGACCTCTCCTCTGGTCGGCAGGCCCAGTCTGTGGCCTCAAAAGCACTGCCTTGATGGAAGCCGGGGAACTCTGCTTAGAAGACATCTAGCCGTGCTGCACGAGAGGGCACTAGGGCAGTTAGAAAGCCAGGGGCCAGGCCTTGCCCTAGATCGATTGATCCACTTGCTCTGTGGGAGGAGGCTCAGGAAGGCTCTCCAGGAGATTCCTGTGCATTCTGGGTGGAGAAGCACAGCAGATGCAATGTTGTAGGGTCTTGTTGTCTTTCTGGTGTCTTCTACCACCTTCTTGCTCCCCTCTCTTGCCCCCACACCCCAGGCTTCCAGGCTTTCCTCAGTGTCGAGCCCCAGATGTGCTGAAGATCCCCCACCTGCTCCACCTCTCTGTCACCCCGAATCCTCTGCGCCATGCCATTTTCAAATGCATGCTCAAAGCCTGGCAATCCTGAAAGTCGCCACCATACAATAGTCTTAGTTCTGTCGTCTCTCATCTGACACCTTCCCGGAGACCTTGCTCAGGGTGCGATACAAAGTGCAAAGTGATGTGCAGCAGAGCAGTGGGAAGAATGGGGCGGGCAGAAGCCTGGAAATGGAGGGGCTGGAAGCAGAGGCTGAGGAACAGGTGGGGCCCCCGGGAGTTCACCTGCCGTGGTGGAGGCTCAAGGCACCAAGTACCCAAAGGTGCTGGGGAGAGACATGCAAGGCTGTGGTTCTCAGATATGGACATGGGGATGAGGAGCTGTGTTTGGCCATCTGATAGTCACATACGTGCCTGTGACGTGGTCACAACAACGTGTATGCATACCTGGGTTCTCAGACCTGCATAGACACCCCTGGCCCCTGGAGCTGTTCCCTCCACCCATGTTTTGGAAGCGCCGTCCTGACAGGTATACCTGGGAGGAGTGTGGAGGCATGAGCAGAGCCAGGGACTTGGTTGCCCTCTTAGTCCCACGAGGACAATGGGCGAGTGGGACACCACCACGTGCCCTGATGTAACAAGGGAACCCTCGACCCTGGGTAGGTCATGTGTGAAGTTTGATATCCTCTGATAAAGACACCCGTCAAAATCAGATCCAGTCACTCTGGATTCTTCCAGGCAGATGTGACACTGTGCAAAGGTGAGTTCAGGACAGTTCACATTGGGAAGGATGTCACATTGACTGAGGACATGCTTGCCTGGTCTGTAGCTCAGGACACGAAGGAATCCGATCCCTGAGCAGTGTGGTCCATGGGCAGTGGGTGGACACGTGTCTGGGGAGCAGTGGGGAGTAGAGGGAAGGGGGGAGGAGAAAGCCATTCTGGGGGAAATGTTCTCGTAGCTAGAGTTGACATAGTTCAAACTAAAAGGAATTGTCTCAATCCCAGAACAGGAAGGAAAGCCATGATCCAGATGTGTGAAACGTGGACATGCCTGGTCTGTGATTTGTATTAAGAATGAGCTGGTCAGCGTGGTGCCAGAGGGACGCAGAGTGGACACAGGACAGATCTGGGCAGATGGCAGCCCACCAGCAGACAGCTGTGGGGGGCCACTCTTGCCCGAGCATCTGGCCTGGGTGCTTGACCCGTAGGCACGGCGCAGATGGCAGATGGGCTGGCCTTAGGAGGACGGTATCGCGGAGAGAGAATTTCTGGGAATGTCATAACTGTTTAGAAATCCAGGCATGGGGCAGGGAACGTGCTTTTGTCCTGGTTGGAGTTAGGGCAGTTGTATCCACAGAGGGGTTGGCCTTCCTCGAGGACCAGAAAATGGAGTACCTTTCCCCGGGAAAGGGTCAGGCTCTAGAGAGGGTTCCAGACAGGTTCCTTCCTGGCTCCCTGGGCTTCATCCTCAGTTTCTACTCAGCTCCCACGCGGCCGGCAGCCTTCCCGTCCCCACAGCAGGGTAATTGATGGCACTAGGGGCGTTCAAGGTCTCTCAGGTTTCCGGAGGAGGGGCATGGAGTGATTCCTGAGTGATTCCCCCTCGCCTGGCCCCTGCATCAAAGTCAGCGTGTGAGTGTCCGCTGGGCATGGCTGTCTGTCCCAAATTCCAGCATGGTACAAAACATGCAGGCCTCGTTTCCTTTCTTTTATGTGTTTAGCTATCTTTTGCATTTTGCTGCCGAGAGCTGCAGGGTTTTTCATGTTAAGGGATGAGCCGTGAACCTCCTGGTGCCTTGGCTGAGAGAACAACTGTGACTTTGGAGGATCCGCAGGGCACAGGCACTCTGCACAGCCTCTCCCTCCCCCTCTCTGCATTGCCTGCTTTTCTGCTTTCTCCCACATGAATAAAAGTAGAATTTCCTTGTGGCCCTTCCCCGACAGCGGGGGATTTTGAACTGGAGGCGCTGCGGCAGCGGTGACCAGGGCAGCAAGGGTCGTCTGTGACTGTTAGCCCTGTTCAAACGGCCGCGATGGCTCATTACCCAGCGTCCGCAGAAGCTGCAGCGAGATGTCAGTGCTCTCCTCTGCAGCCGTATCACCGACGTGGGGTCACATGCGAGGAGAGAACGTTTCTTCCAGTCGTCCGGAAAACCCAGAGCCTCTGTCCTGGCGAGGACCTCAGCCACAGCCTTCCCACATCTAACGAGGCCAGGCCTGACACCCGGCTCAGAGAGAGGAACACAAACAAGTGGAAAGCCATTAAAAGCTCGTCAGCACACGGGCAGATGTGGTCCCACCTGTATTCTCAGCAGCGTGTCCCAACAGCTATTGGCTGGACGTGATCGCCGAGATGAAAAACCCAGCTGTGGCGGGGCTTCCTCTTCCCCCGGAGTTCCATTTCAGTAATAAGGAAGGTTATAAAAGCCGTGGGGTGTTTGTCTCTACCCCAGGAATTCTTTGTGTTCAATTATCGGGTGAATTGCCTTGCCTGAAACGATGTCGCCCGAGATGGTGTTTGGCGAGACAGGAAGAAAAGTTGAGTTTGGCTCAAGAATCAGATCCCGAAATCCCCTCAGAAGTTCCTTCTGCTACAGACTCTCCCAGGGATCAGATGAGATCCAGTTTTCTCCTTCAATTGCCAGAGTTTCTGGCAGCATCAGCTAAGTGGCTTTTCTCATGGTTCTTGGAGCTGGGAGGGACATCCAGAGTCATCTTAGTGTCATTTAGCAGATTGTGAGTCATCTCCCGTCCCACCGCTCTGAGTGGCCAGTGGAGACTCAGACCAGAGCGTCAGGCAGCAGCGTGGCGCCCTTTCCACACGGGAGCAGAGCCTGGGCCCTGGACGAGGAGCCCCCCTCACGTGGCTCTCCTGGTAGCTGGACTCACCTTTACTAAGAAAGCCACCTTTGGGCCACGTGTCCGGGGTTTCCGAAGTACCGTGGGAGGTGGCAGGAGTGTGGTCTGACGCAGATTTCTCTATGGAGGCAGTGCCCCCACTCTCCCAGGTGTTTGGTTTCATGCCTTAAATTCTTGTCCATCCACTGCCCACTGCTGATGCACAATTTGAGACCAAGTACCTGGGGACACCTGCAGGTTCTCTGAGACCTTGGAGACCTTGCCACCAGTCCGGACAATGGCATATTCTGAGAAAGGGCCCTCCTCATCCTTGTCTACTCGAAGACACAGAGGAGACACTCTCACCTTGCATGCGGGTGGTGGTCTTGCCAGATGGCGGTGGCAGAAAGGGCCAGCAGAAGGGCTCTAGGGGTCTGGGGGAGCCACAGAGGCGTGCACTTTGTCCTAACGTCGGAGCAGAACACAGTGCAGCAGTTGTTCCGGGGCTGGCCTGAGGATCTGGGAATGCCCTCACTTGGAAAAAGTAATAAATAAGTAGATGGATAGAGAATGAAGGAGGTCATCATTTCCTTAGCAAGTCACGGGACACATGGGGAAGGCGTCATCTTGTTAAGCAGCACCGTGCTTCTGCAAGAAGGGGCCTGTGTCCTGTGAGCCTCAGTGACTCACCAGCTCACCTATGATTGCCATCAGGAGCCAGGAGAGGATGACAGAAAGCAGGTTGGTCAGTTTCAAACTGACTGGGCGGAAGTCTTAGAGCTGCCAAGGTCCCTGGTGCTGCTGCCGCTGAGAGGCGAGGCAGGCAGCTGCTAGGAGGGACGGGGCCCTGTGATGCTAAGACGTGTCGCCTCAGGGGCCTGCACCTGTGCCCACACCTTGGCCACGGCTTCCCCAGCTCACATCCGGGTGGACTGTTAAAGAGGAGGGCAGAGCAGAGACACAGCAGTGGTCTTAGAAGTCACTTGGTGACAGCATCCCCACACCAAGGACATGGCAGACCCAGCAGGGCCCCTGCCATGGGGCAGCTTCAAATGCTCTGAGGACCAAATGACAGGACCCCTGCTTCTCACCCACAGTTACATGTAGGTTAGTTTCTGTTCAGAGGAGCCTTTAGTGACATTATTCCTTCCAAGCAGAAGCATGTGCTGCTTGGTAAATGACACATAATGAGCCTTCACTTGGTTGTGTTGGTGGCTTTGCATTGGGGGAGAACCTTGATTATTTAAGGGCCTGTTCATCTTTGTGGCACCTGAGGGCGATCATTCAGGGGTGTCAGAAACTGCGCCCAGAAGCAGGAAGAGGGATGCTATAAAGAGAAAGGCAGTGAACTTTCTGCCAGCTGCCTGGTCCACATAGCTCTTGGCTTACTCAGCAGAGCAAGCTCCCAGATTGCCCCTGTGTCCACATACCATCCCCAAGCTGAACTGTCCTTTCCCACTTAACATTATCACCTAAAACTCTCATATCCCATGCCTAGTTCAGAATCTGGCAAAGAAGAGTGAGGACGCCCATGTTCATGCTGCACAGAGTGGAGAAACACCCTCAAACTTTCTATGGTGCCTTGCTCTGCCCTGTGGTCTGAGACCAGCAGCCTCGGGTCACCTGGGAGCCTGTGGAAGTGCAGGAACTCAGGCCCACCAGGGTGATCGTGTGCATGTGATGGTTCAAAACAGGTGGTTAAAGCACATTGAAGAGGTGGCTCTTTCTGTCAACCTCCCCTCGGTGCTGTGCTTACTCCTTACTCTATATGGGTGCGGCAGCTGCGGGTACATATAACTTGGTGGAGTTGAAGGGAAAAACTTTTTTTTAAAGGAGGTTTTTTCTATGGGGGAGTTTTTAGGATTACTTTCTTGCCCTGGCTTTGGAATCTCTTCTCTGGTCCCTGGTCGTCGCCCATGCTTTATTTACCGGCCATACGATGCCAGCAGGCCCCGAGGGGTCTTCACCGGGCTTCCAAGTTTGAGGCTAGGTTTCCACCAGCTTCCTCTACAGGCTGGGTGTTGACAAGCTTGTTCGAGAACATGCTGGTCATCCAGAATTTGGGTTTCCCATGAAATTGGGGTTTTCTGTGTAGATGCTGGAAGGAAACAGCAGGACTGTCTGAAATGCTGAACAAAAATGTCAAACACTCCCTAAAAGTCCGCGAAGTGGTGGTCTTTACCATGCCAAAAAGGCAGCCTACAGCCTGAGGCTATGAAATGCTGGTGTTGCTATCTTGCCCCTTTCTGTTTTCCCATTCAGTTTTTATTTATGGTTTGGAGGCAGAAGCTGAAGTGTGAGCAACAGTGCTTTTCCTAGAGAGTGGCTTTTTCCTGTCCTTGCTGCCAGTGACCTCTATGTGAAGGGTCAGCCCCATGGCTGTCCCATTGGGGAGGTTATAGGTTGGTAAGTCAGCCTCTTGGGTTGTCTTTTGGATCAGACACAAAAGGCATCATTTTCTCTTTCCACATTCGGCATAGTATTGATATTACTCATGGTCTAGAAGACCCATGCAGCCCCAGGTGCTGGGTGGAAAATTCTGGAATCGGGGGGTTTTGAGGGAGCCTTGAACTCCAGGACTCTGGTCACTTCTTGCTGCAACATGAATTGAATCACGTGTCCAGAGAAGCTGGTCTGCCCAGTGGGGATTGAGCCTGGTGACTGCCTGGCATTAGTCTTCAGTGGTCTTTGTTGTGCTTATAACAGCTCCTACAAAGTGACCGTGAAATTCAATTCTTTGTGAGAAGTGACTCAGGAAAGAAAGTTAAAGAACCTCCCAAAGGGATCATATTTTCAACCTTGGGGATTTGCCAAGGGTTGTAAAGATACCCCATTTAAACATAAAGGGCGCCCTGGCAGACACTGCCTTCTGTGATTTCACCCCTGGACATGCCCATCATGTCCTTGACAGCCCAGCCAGTCTCCCCTGGTTTTCATACACCCCGAGGATGTGCAGTTTACCTGTGGGGGCTGAGGTCTTGGGTAACAGAGGAGGTGGTGAGAGGTTAACCAGTTGCTTCACATGATTCCAGCTCTCTTGGCCCCAAATGAAAGAACTTATCTGCAAACGGGAGTGCCAGGCCGTGTTGACAACTGTGGAGGAGAAGTGCAGGAAAGGCAGGGAGTGCTCAAGCCTGGAAACAGGCAAATGCCATCTTGCGAAAGGGAAGCAAAGCAAATGGCATACATTCCAGCTTATGTTAATGTTGTTTGTAGGCAAGATTCCAGAATGGCTCATCAGACATAATTTTTGAGATCTCAAAAATAAAAGGGGGAGTCCTAGAAGTCAGCCAAGGATCATGCAGAGACAGAGAATGTAAATTTCACCCAGTTTTTCTGCAAAACTCTTATCACTCCTGGTGGGAAATATTGAGAACTGCGAGTTGGATACAGTTAAAGGAATTTGTAAATGTTGGACAACCTTACCCAATGGATGCTTGTTAGTAGAGAGAAGTCTACCTGGGAGAGACGCTGCCTGCCTGCCACAGGACTCACTGGAATCACTGCTTGATTGCACATTTTAGTCATGACCTGGCTGTGAGGATGGGTAGCATGCTCATCAGACACAGATGGCACAAAGGTGGGAGGGAGAAGGTTGTGCAAAAATTAAGAGTACATTAAGTTCTTGACCACTTGGGAAAGTGGCCATGTGCAGCAGTGCATGATTGCATTCCATGTCCCCCCAGTGCTATAACAGTAGTAGCATTTGCATGGTATAGCAAGGAAAATGAGGCCCAGGGACACCCCATTGGTAAGTGGCAGAGCCAGGCTTCAGGCCTTTGTCAATGTTGAAGTCCACGTGCTCACCATATGACTTATAGCTGTCCAGATGGCATTTAATGTGGGTTTAGTCTCAGATCAACTAGATATAATGTACAAGATGGTAGAAACATAGCTTAATGGCAATGTGTTTAGACTGCAGTCACTGCCAGCAAAACATGTCTGTCTCAGCTTCGCTGTTGTATGCCACTGACAGACGTTACTATCAATAATTGATCCCAGAACCTTTTCCACTGAGCCCCAGCTCATAAGCCTTCCTAACTCCGTAGGCAGCCACTGCCAGTAGATTAGAGTTGGCACAAGAGCTGAAACTGATTTACCATCCTGTATGTGAGGGGTTACAGTTAGCTGCATGCTCACTATGTAGGTTCTTAGGCTGTATTAATCCCAGCCTCATCTCCAGAAATGAAGAAGGCAGTGGAGTTCCTCTGTGCCCTTCTGAGATTAAGTGGCACTGGGAAGTCTGTTTTAAGAAGGACTTCCGGAGCAAGGAGACATCCATATGCAAGGGAAGGGCATGATGAAGGAAACAGCTAGGAGAACTGGGTATCTTTTGTGCTGACGAGGTGTGCAGGGGACGCGAGCTTGTGGGGACTCACTGGAATCTGCCAGGGCACAAGGGATCTCTGCACAGCCCCGGATGGCAGAGCTGAGCCAACATGCTTGAGTTTCAGGGAAAGAGGTTTCTACTCTGTGGAATAAAGAAAGTTCTTAACATTCGAGCTTTTCAGAAACATGAGGGGTGATGTTGATTTCCTTGCCCTGGGTGTTTGCACAGCTCTTGTCCCCTCTAGCTTGCGGGTCGAAACAGAGATTCTTGGAATTTGAAGATGTTTGAACTGATCCCTGATCTCACTTTAGACCCTCATGTTGTTGTTTCTGTGACCCCTGGACAGCAGGGAGGACAAAAGAGACCAGGATCTGAGCAGTGCACACTGTGGGCTCACAGGCACTGAAGCTAAGCATACAGCATGTATATACTCAGTTGAACTCACAGGTTTATTATGCAAGCTTGTTCTTGGAGTTTTACATCTACTGAATGATTCAGTTCTCCCAGCCATCCTGTGGAGTAAGCACTATCATTCTCCCCATTCTACAGGTAAGGAAACTGAGGCACAGAGAAGTTAAGAGGCTTGCGATGGGTCCAGAGCTTATAGCTAGTGGAATCAGGATTCGACCAGGCAGTCAGGCCTCAGCACCCACACTGCTAATCCCTGGGTCCACGACTTCTGGCGTGGTCATTAGAGCTTTCAAGTTGCTTTCAAGGACATCGTCCTTGTCAGGCATCCCCAGGGAGAAGGCGAGTGGGTTCGGCCATGAAGATAGGCATGGGCACTCAGGAGGATGTCTGAATTTGGGGGCACAGGAGCAGGCATCAGCCTGAGACAATAGAAGTGTGAAAAATAACAAGAGCCTTGGAACTAGCAGGCGAGAAGGCAGGGTGCCTGGGACACAGTGGGACAGGGCCCAGGGTTATGGTCAGGGCCTCCAGCAAGGCCTCAAGAAGGGAGCAGCCGAGACAGGGGCTTTGGGAAGTCTGACCTGGTGATGGTCACAGCAGTGTGATAGACAGATGGAAGGTGGTGCCAGACCACAGGCAGGAGCAGAGCTCCCAGGCCAGCGACAATGATCATGGGGCACGGAGGAAAGGCGGGGCCCACGCTGTACCCCAGCACCTCGGAGCTTCTGCCCAAATGTGTAGCCAGAGTCTGCAGCTTTAATTCATGTCCCCAAAGAAAAATCCTGATCACAGGTTTGCCACAGGTTGAACATGTCACTTAACCCCCGTGTGCCCCAATTTCCACGTCTGTATAATGGAGCTTCTGTTAGTAGAGAGAAGGAGCGACGTTAGGAGGATTAAAGGAGAAAATGCTCACTTTCAGTGCTGGAACAAGATGGCATAGACTTGCCTTCCTCGCTCTTCTCCTTTAAGCACAACCAGATATTCTGGAAATTATTCAACAGACAACAATAAAAAGACAATGAAAGTTGGAAAGAAGATGACAACATGGTGAGCTTCCTAAGTTTTCTTTTTATCTCCCACATATCTTGACCCGGGTGCCTAGAGGCCTGCAACCTGGACCTGTCAACAGTCTTAGACACAAAACCCAAGAATGGCCTGCTCTCTCTGCCAAAGGGCTAGGAAGGTGAAGCCCAGCAGAGACCTGTGGGGAGCCCCCAAAACTCCATATGCAGGGCGCAGTGGGCTCGCTAATCTACCTCTGGCAGCTGCAACTGCAGCAGCAAACCGCAGTCCAACCCAACGTCTGCTCCACATCCAGGACGGTGGTAGGCAGCCCCATCTGCTCGCCACAGCAGCGGCAATGAAACCCTATGTCTCCCTCCCCCACCCCACTGGCATAAGGAGACCCAGGCCCAGCAGCTTCTCTCTCCCCCACTCACTGCAGGAGGTGGCCCGGCAACCCAGGGAAGTGCCTTCCGCCCCTGCGGATGTCACCAGCAGGGACTGAAGAGGAGGCCCAGCAACACCAGAAAACAAAGCAGACCAGAATAGCATTGCAAAGCCTCTAAAAACTAAACTGTCATTGGAATTAAAGCCCACACAGGTAAGCCAGAACCTACGTGCCAAACGTACATGCCAGGGAGACAGCCCGTTAAAATAGTAGATTTAAATAGCATCAAGGGTCTCCTAAAATAATAACCAAGGTATGCAGGATACAGTTGAAAGTAACTTGTCATACAAGGACCAGGAAAGCCACAATTTCAATGAGAAAAGTCAATCAGCTGACACCAATGACAGATGTTGGAATCATCTGACAATTTTAAACCATAAAAATCCTTCCAACAATTATAAGTTTTCTAGAAATGAATAAAAACAGAAAATCTCAGCAAGGAAATTGAAATTATAAAGAAGAACTAAATCTAAATGGAAATTATAAAACTGAAAAAATGCAATAACAACAAAAAACCCTCATTGGATGGACTGAGTAATAGAATGGAGATGACAAAGCATAGAATCAATGAAATAAAAATAGATCAATGTAGTTCACTCAATCTGAACAACATAAAAGGTACACTGGAGAAAAAATGAGCAGAGCTTGAGGAATGTGTGGGAGGTGTAAATTTGTATGAGGAATCTCAGAAGCAGAGGAAAAAGAGTATGGGATTAGAAAAAATATTTGAAGAAATTAAGGCCTGAAAAATTCTCAAATTTAGTGAAAGACGTAAACCTGTTACAGATTCAAAAAGCTGAGTGAATCCCAAATAGTATAAACTGGAAGAAATTTACACCAAGACACATCTAAACTAAATTTCTTAAGGACAAAGAACAAAATCTTAAACATAACCAGAGAGAAACAATGTATTGCATGTAAAGAAATACCAATTTAAACAACAATAGATTTCTCATCTGAAGCCATGGAGGCCAGAAGGAAGTGGGACAAAATTTTTTTAAGTATTGGAAGAAAAGGATTCTCGACTTCTAATCCTATATCCAGCAAAACTTTCAAGAATGAAGAGAAAATAAAGAAATTTCCAGAAAAGGGAAATCTAATAGAGTTTGTTGCTAGCAGACATAGCCTTAAAGGGTGGCTGAAGGAAGCTCTCCAAAGAAAATGATACCATAAAAAGTCTGGGACCTTTAAAAAGGAAAGAACAGCAACAAATTAGTTAAAAATAGAACTACGTATAATAGACTATTCTTCATCTCACTAGGTTTTTAAATCATATTCAATGGTTGAAACAAAATTTATAACATCATCTCATGTATGTAGAAGGAATACTCAAGGCAATTTTATTTTCAAAGTGGGGAGGGTACAAGGACCTAAATAGAAGTAACTATACTTCTTCTCATGCTCTATACTTCTTTTGAAGTGGTGAAATGTGAACACCAGTTGGCTGTGATAAGTTATGCATGTACATGTTAATACCAAGAACCACCACCAAGAAAACTATTCAGAGTGATATTTTAAAAACATTATAAATAAATCAAAATGGAACTCTAAAGGATGTTCAAGTAACCCACAGGACAGCAAGAAAAAAACAGAAGAAACAAACAGAAAACAATAAAACAGCAGACTTAATCCTTAACATGTCAGGAATTACTTTAAATTATTTAAAAAATACTCCAGTTAAAAGACAGACATTGGCAGAATAGATTTAAAAACATGACTCAAGAATATGCTGTCTGAAAGAAACTCACTGCAAACGTAATGACATGGGTAGGTTGAAAGTTAACAACAACAACAACAAAAAATGGAAAACGATATCTCATGCAGACTTTTTTTTTTTTTTTTTTTTGGAGACAGAATCTCACTTTGTTGTCCGGGCTAGAGTGAGTGCCCTGGTGTCAGCCTAGTTCACAGCAACCTCAAACTCCTGGGCTCAAGTGATCCTCCTGCCTCAGCCTGCTGACTAGCTGGGCCTACAGGTGTGAGCCACCACGCCCGGCTAATTTTTTGTTTCTGTTTTAGTTGACTGGATAAGTTTTTCTGTTTTTAGTGAAGAACAGAGTCTTGCACTTGCTCAGGCTGGTCTCAAACTCCTGACCTCCTGACCTTAAGCGATCCTCCAGCGTTGGCCTCCCAGAGGGCTAGAATTACAGGCATGAGCCACTGCACCCAGCCACATGCAAACATTAAAAAGAATCAGGAGCGGCTATATTAATATCAGAAAAGGTAGACTTCAGTGCAAAGAAAATTACTAGGGCAAAGAAAGACATTATATAATGATAAAAAGGTCAACTCACCAGGAAGGTACAGCAACCTTAAATATGTCTGCACCAAAATACAGAGATTCAAAATACATGAACAAAAAGTAAGAGGAAAGAAATAGATAAATCCACAGTTATAGCTGGGGATTTCAAAACCTGTCTCTCAGCAATTGAGGAAAATATGCAGAAAATCAGCAAGGATGTAGGAAAACTGAACGACACCATCAACAGCATCTAGCTGACATTTATAGCACGCTCCATCCAGCAGCAGCAGAATACACGTTCCTTTCATGCTCCCATTGAACGTTCAGCAAGATAAACCATATTCTGGGTCATAAAACATAAGTTTAAAAGAATTATGGCCATATAGGGTATATTCTCCAGACCACAATGTTATCAAACTAGAAATCAATAATAGAAAGACAACAGGAAAATCTCCAAACCCTTAAAAATTAAATAGCACATTTCTAGTAACCTGCAATTCAAAGAAGAAATTTCAATTGAAGCAAAAATTACACAATACTGAATGAAAATAAAAACACAGCTTATCAAAATTCATGGGCTGTAGCTAGACCAGTACTGAAAGGGAAATTTGTAGCACTAAGTGCTTACAGGAAAGATTGCAAATTAATAATCTTAAATTCTTAACTCAAGAAACTAGAAAAAGAAGAGCAGAATAAACCCAAAGCAAGCAATAATAAAGCTAAAAGCAGAAATCAATGAAATTGAAAACAGGAGAAAAAATAGAGAAAATTAATGAAACGAAAGGATGCTTCTACAAAAAATCAATAAAATTGATAAATCTCTAGCAGGATTGACCAAAAAAAAAAAAAAAGTCACATTGCCAGTGTCAGGAATGAAATGGGATATCACCAAGATCCTACAGCCATTAAAAGGATAAGTCACAGCATTATGCTCATAAACTAGACAGCTTAGAAGAAAAGGAGCAATTCCTTGAAAACTGCAAACAAAACTCAGCCAAGATGAAGTAGGTGACCTGAATAGACCTGCATCTATTAAAGAAATTGAACTTGTAATTTAAAACTCCCCCCAAATCTCTAGGCCAAGATGGTTTCATTGGAGAATTTTATCAAACATCCAATGAATAATTCCAATTTTATATAATCTCTTTCAGAAAATAAACACTTCCCCATTTATTTTATGAGGGGCCAATATTCTGATACCAAAACTAGACAAAGATAGCATAAAAAAGTACAGATGTGTCTCATGAAAATTCCTCAATAAAATTTTAGCCAGTAGAATCCAATAATACATAAAAAAGAACACAAAGCCATGACCAAGTGGAATTTATTCCAGGTTTGCAAGGCTGGCTCAATATCCAAACATCAATGTAATATACTGTATCAACAGGGTAAATTAAACATATTAATTGATGCAGAAAAAGCATTTGTCAATACAGCTGACATTTATTCAGATAAAAACACATCCTCATGAAGAGCACCTGCAAAACAACAACTGAATGATGAAGGACTTAATATTTTCTAAGTTTAGAACAAGGCAAGAATGCTCTAACCGTTCTACTGAATGTTCTAGTCACAGCAACAGGGTAAGAAAAAAGAAGGAAAAGACATACAGATTGGAAAAGAAGAGATAAAACTGTCTCTCTTTGCAAGTGACATGATTTTTATACATAGGGAATCTACAAAAAAAACCTCCTAGCACTAACAAGTGGGTTCAGGAAGGTTGCAAAATACAAGGTCAACACACAAAAATCAATGTGGCTGCATATTAACAATGCACAAATTGAACACAAAATAAAACATGAAATACCATTAAAAATACTTAGGTATAAATCTAACAAAACATATATAGGATCTGTATGACCCAGCAATTGCACTGTCTTGTATTTATCTCAGAGAATTGGAATCTCATGCACATGAATATTTACAGCAACTCTATTCATAGTAGCTCAAAACGTGAAACTAACAAATGTCCTCCAGTGGGTGAACAGTTAAACTGTGGTATGTCCATGTCATGGAATACTACTTAGCAATAAAAAACGAACGAGTTATGTATATACATAGCAAGTTGGATGGACATCAAGGAAATTATGCTGAATATAAAAAAGCCAGTTTCAAAAGCATGCATAGTGCGTAATTCTATTTATATAACATTGGTGAAATAATTATGGAGATGGAGAGCAAATGAGTGGTTGCCAAGGTTTAAAGGATGGAGGAAAGAGTAGGTAAATAAAGGATAGTTTTGTGGTGATGCTACAGTTAGTTCCTCGATTGTGGTGGTGGCTACACAAAGCTACATGTGTAACAAAATTGCATAGAGCTGTACACATACATACAAACGGGTGTATGTGTAACTGGGGAATTTGGAGCAAGTTCTCTGGATTATATCGATGTCAATATCCTGATGTTGATATTGTCATGTCATTAGGCAAGATGTTACCATGGGAGGAGGCTGGGTGAAGGGTGAACAGAACCTACCTGTAATGTTCTTTTCAACTTCCTGTGAATCTATACAAAGGAAAGAGATAATACCTAGAGAGTCTTAAAAATTCAGAATTCAGGCCACACCTCAATTAAATCATGATTTCTACAGGTGAGATTTAGGCATGTGCATTTTTTAAAACTCCTTAGGTGACTCCAACACGCAGCCTAGTTTGACACGCTGTACTCATTCATGTGAGCAGTTGTCATCATTGTCCTCCTCATCCTCATCCTTACAGCAGCACTGACAGCCCTTCCTCTGTGCCATAAGCACTTTGCATCCATCATCCTATTTCACCATCAGTAATACTCACTATTCTTCATTCGCTGCCATCATTAGGCCTCCTTTTCCATTGGGGGTGAGGCGGCCACCAACTAGGGGTTCTGGAAGTGCAGACAGTGCAGAGCTTCCTCGTCTTACATGGTGGCACTCACCTCGCCAGTGGGTTTGGCCTCGTGGCCCAGACAGCAGGGCCTGGAAGACACATCCTGGGGCAGGCTGTGGTCTGGGGGTCAGTCCCCTAATCTTGTTTTGGCTGCTGGGTTAATGCATTTCGTAATTTCTTATGCTCTAAAAAGAAAACCCTCAGCTGCCAAAAGTAAATGTTTATATGCTTGTGAAAAGTGTGACGCTATTGGGGCTTAGAGGGTGAGGAAGAGGGGGAACATGTGTGGAGTCTTGCCAAGAAACGAGCAGGGCTGCCCCATTGCACTCTCCGGGGGCACCGTTCACGTAGTCGGAGATGTCACCCCCGAGCTGGAATCAGTGCTGATGAGTATGAGGACGGCTGAGAGTGAGAACCAAATGACAAAAGGGGACCAAAGGGTAGAGGTGACCAAGCCACCTAAATTCATTTGGGTTGAGAGTGTCCATCACACCCTGGAACACATCCCCTCACCGGTCCCAACAGGTCAGCCGCTGCTCTGGGCCTCAGTCTCCCTTGATGCAGTAAGTGTTGGTTTTATTTTCCTAAAGAATTAGGATTCTCCTGAGGATCCCAAAATGGGGGTGGGGGGCTATGGTATTTGTATTAATAGACTCATGAGCCCTCTGCTGCCTTCTGTTTAGTGAAATCTCGCTGACCTCCCACCTGGAATAAAAGGAAATCCTTCGGCCCTGGGGGGTAGCCAGAGGTAAGGACAGAAGGCTATTTCTTTAACAGCTCATGTTTCAGACCAATTAGTCTCTGCTCTGTCAAGGTTGCCAAATTTGGCACCAGTCTCTCCTGAAACAAGTTGAAAGCAGACATTTAAATGCCAATATCGAAATTATATATTTTTAAAAAGGTACAGCTACCAGGACAGTTTAGTCCCCTTGCTTTTTCCAATTCCTGTTTCACTCTGAAAGTGAAATCAAGTCCTGCCATAGCTGGATTGCAGGAGGTGGGAGAGGAAGGTGAGTTGGTGGCCACTGGGCTGGGGTGCTTTGGCCGGGAGACGCTGGAACACAGGGGCTGCTTTGCTGCTTTCTGCCTGGGGCAGCACATTCTAGATACAGGACCAGAACCTGCTGGAACCACTTTTATTGACACCGGGAGGCTTTTTGTCTGGAACACCTTTTCCTTTTACTTCTCAGATGAGATTTTGTGGGGAGGGCTGCTTTTCCTGTTTTAATGACCCATTATCAACTACAAAGTTGCCGCTAGTAAAAATATCAATTATCGCTTATGCAATACTTTGGCATTGCTTGAAACCACATTCCATCCTCTTAACACGATAGTTGTTTGAGCCAAAATTCAGAGTGGGTTTGAGGACAAGTTGTGTACACAATCATTAAGATGGCCAAAATAATATATTTTTATCCAGTAAATTGAATGCCAGTTAAGCAGTAGTAATTACTGCAAGAAGCTATAATTTATACTAGGGGAAGTGAAGTGTTTTTTTAAAGATAGAAAGTATTGCTTTACAAGAGCCTCAAAAAAAGAAAAATGCCAGTAACAAAACCCCCAAAGATCAAACTGCATAGAAATTTCAGAAGCAAACCCTTGGTGTTAGAAAAACAGTGAGCCTGTATAATACCCAGAATAACTTCAGAGAGAGTCACAGAAACCAGTTGTTAGTAATCTAACAGTCATGTGATTACTGATCCTTAACTTTGTTTCTTAGAAAACATTTGGGCCTTGGCCGGGTGTGGTGACTCGTGCCTGTAATCCTAGCACTCTGGGAAGATTGCTTGAGTTTACAAGTTCAAGAATAGTTTGAGCAAAAGCAAGATCCAGTTTCTACTAAAAATAGAAAAAATTAGCTGGGTGCAGTGGCACGTGCCTGTAGTCCCAGCTACTCGGAAGGCTGAGGCAGGAGGATCACTTGAGCACAGGAGTTTGAGGTTGCTGTGAGCTAGGCTGACGCCACGGCACTCTAGCCCGGGCAACAGAGTGAGACTGTCTCTCAAAAAAAAAAAAGAAACATTTGGGCCTTGTATTTTGGGTGTGTCTATAATCTGCCAACACTAATGCCCTCCCTGGTCTCACCCCAGAATTGAGAATCTGAGCAGAAATAAAGAACAGTCAGAATTTTGACTTCAAATAACCAAGAAGTGATTGTCCTAAATACTGTGTTGCCTGGCTAGAATGTTAGTGAGAATTCTTGCCATTGGTTATCGACTTGGACTTCTTCCCTGGACTCTGTGGGCAAACGGAGAGAAGATTAAAGAGGATACAAGAAAGAGCTCGAATGTTTGAACTTTGTGGAATTGTGACGAGGGCGCTCGATCGGTACTTGGCAAGAAGGCAGGCTGGGTCTGTGCCTGGAAGCTGCGCGAAGGCAGGTCTCGGCGCAGGAGAGCGCTGTGGCGCCGGTCCTGCCTGTTTCTAGCGGCGATGTTCTGAGCCCGGTACACCAGACTCATTAGGAGCCCCTGTAGGCACAAGGTGTCTGGCCTCTTCTCCAGAGAGCCTGGTTTGCTTGGTCTGAGGTGGGCCCCAGGTGTTGGGATATTAAAAGTTGCCCAGGTGATTCCACGTGCAGCCAGGGCTGATAGCCAAGGTCGGGCTTACTAGGGCACAGGGTCCTCACCAGTCGTGATTCTCGGGTGTGCTGTGGGGACCAGCAGCTTCAGCATCAGTTGGAAACTTAACAGAAGTGTCAATCCTCATCCCTCCTCCCACCCCCACCCCTTACACTGACTGAATCAGAAACCCTGGGGCAGGGCCCAGCGATCTGGGTTTTTCCCAAGCTTTCGGGGAGATTCTAACATGCACTGAAGTTTGAAAACCATGGGGCTATGCTGCAGCACTGGCTCTCAAACTATGCTCAGAGCAATGGACGTTAGAATCTCCTGGAAGCTCTTAAAAACCCAGAGGCCCAGGCCCTGCCTCATACCAATGAGCTCAGAATGTCTGGTGGTGGGAGCCAGGCAGCAGTGTTTTCTACTACTCGGAGGGCCGGCAAGGGTTCTGTGCCAAGGAGATGCTGTCAGACACACCTGAATGACAGCCCAGAGACCACAGTCCCATGGGGGTAAAACCTCTTAAGAGAAATTCTTAGGTGCAGTCTAGCTGTTTTTATTTTGTTCGGTCTATTGGTTCCATCAATTTATGAACACTTAGCCCCTTCTGTGTGGTGAGTGCTGGGCAGTGGGGGGTGGGGGATGTAAAGAAGAAAGGCAAGTCCTGCCTTCGGAGAGACCTTGAGAGGAGGGAGCTGGGTGCTTGGGGGTCCAGGCTGGAGGGATCCTCACAGGTGGAGAGGACCCGGGCACTGCAGGGAGGAAGTGACCTGCACGCTGGGCCTCAAGCAGGAAAGGGCATCCTGGGGGGGTGCAGGGCGTGGGCAAAGGCACTGGGGCACTAGGATGTGGGGATCACGTCTCAGGATTCCCTGATCTGTGATGTGCACTTCACAGCCACCACGGGGTGGGATGGAGGAAGACATGCTCTCACCCCACCCCCCATCCAGCCTCCTGGGCTGGGCGGAAAAGGCAGAGCCCAAATAATTAGGTCATAAAGCCCCGGATGTGTGGTTTTTAAGGAAAGGAAATGGGGAATGGTTATTAGGAGCAGGAAACAGTCTATCCTTAGGGTGTCTGCTGCCTGGAGCATCCTGTGCCCTTGCATGTCCCTGGGGGGTCTTTGAACTTTGGGAGTAGCAGTTTTCTCAGCAGCACCCCCTCCTGCAGGTCAGCTAATCCCCTCTTCTGCAGTGGCCTTTGAAAGGAGAAATGCTGGGGGCTGGTTTGCACTGCCCATTAAAACTGGCTTCCACTGCCCCTAGGAGAATTGGTGGCAGGGGTCACCTCTGAGGGGGCCTAGGAAGCTAGTAAAGGGGGGGACAGGGACTCAATTTTCATCTTATAGCCTTTTGTATCCTTTGAATTTCTTCCATGTGCTTACTTTAGCTACTCAATAAATTAACGGCTGCAACAAGCCAGGCTTTCTCCTATTGGCTGAGGAAAACCCTCCTGAGAAATCCATCAGTCGCAGTTGTTTGTCATGGAAAGCTCCTATAAATCTCAAATTCCAAGGACTCGAAGTTGCTAAGTCTAGGTGGAATTTAAAATAATTGTGTCCAGTTAAGGGATGTCAGCAGTTAAAAAGGGAAACAAAAATACTCACTGTGCTTTGTTTCTTTGGGGAGGGGAGAAAGGCTGATATAAAACCAATTTATCTAGAGCATTTCTTCTAAGAAATTATTTTTAAAAGATGTTGTTTTGAGAGCTGACTGTGAGGTTTACCAAAACAAACCAAATTTCAACCCAAAGTTTGAGGAGGAGCTTTGAATGACTCCTCCCGAATGTCAAGGGTCTCCAGGGCCCCCATGGCTGGTTCTAGAGCATAGAGGTGTGGTTGCTTTACCCTGGCCCAGGAAAAGCTCCTGGCTGTTCCCCCAGCACCTGTTCTCCCAGAAGTCATGTCCACACCCTCTTGCTAGCAAGTCCCAGTGCCCCAAGAGCAGAGTTTGAGCCCTTCTGGGGCCCCCAGCCACCTCTAACTCCAAGAAACATTTTCCTGCTGGTTTCAAGCATCACGTGGTAGACATATGCAGGTCACGGTGTCCTGAGGGCTCCCTGCCACCCACCCTCTAAGACAGCCTCTCCTGCATGGGGTAGCGTAGCGGGTGCCAGTCCTTGCTGTTCTGTGGGTGTGGGGGCAGGTTTCATCCTCAAAGGGCTGGGCGGTGCATGGAGGTTCAGAGCATGGGCTGCCCAGGCTCAAATTATGTGTGTCCATTTAGCAGCTATTTGACTTTGGGCAAGCCTCTCAACTTCTCTTGACCTCGGTTCCCTCATCTGTGCAGTAGGGATCACAGCAGTGACTCAGAGAGATAATGTGCGTGACAGGGAGCGCCTGACACGCGGAACACAGTTCTCTCTGCTTCCCCAGGTACTCCCCACACCATGGGCATGAGGACTCCATGGTACAGCATCTCCTTTCTCTGTGCTCTCAATGTTATTTCCAATCTCAGAATCCCATTCAGCATCTGTGTTGGGGGAGGGTCCCACCTTCGATTGCACCTTAGATGCGTGACCCATGGACGCACGGGTGTTAGCACTGTGCCTGGCACGTGGCAGGCAGTGGAATCCGTGTTGGTGGAGGAAAGAGAATGAATGCAAAGGATTGGGGTGTCTGTTCAGGCCCTGCAAATGCCCTGGTTTTCCCCAGGCTGGGACCAGGAGTACGTGAATCTCTGCCCCTAAGGGACACAATGCCTGACACACCTGCCATCATAATCACGCCCCAGACAGATGTGTTGAGGTGGATAATGTTAAAATGCAAAGTGCTTTGGGGGCAAGGGGAGGTTCCTCTCAATCAGGGAGCTCCGTGAGTGGTAGGAGAAGGCAGGTAACCTGGGTGCAGGATGTCCTGGGGTGCTGAGTGCTGGATGGATGTGAGGAAAGAAAGTATCACGACTTCCTCTCCTCTGCATCACTGCCACAGAGCTCGGACTGTGCAGACCCCGGTGGTTGCATTGAGTGGGGAGACTGACCTTGACCTTCTCGTGTGCTCGCCTCTGCAGCACCCCACAGGAAACAGACACTTAAGACTTGGAGTGGCTGCAATTTCCCTAAAACTGAGAAATTGCTATCCACTTACACATAATTTTTGCCATGCAGCCGGTTCCTGCTTGACATCTGGAGTGTGGGCTGTATTAGCCTGGGGTTTCCACCTCTGCGAGGTTTTAGCTGTCTTTCCGTTCCCTGCTGAATTCCTGTCCTGTGCCGGCAGCGCCGCCAGACGAATCACTGTCTAGGCTCGGAAGCAGTAAGCGTTTTCTCCTTGGGAGCACATTTCTCTAAAGAGAAACACTTTGTGCTCTTCAACTCCACTGTGTTCTTGCTTACCAAGCCTGTGCAATGGTCTTCTTGTAGGGTCACCCTGGAACCAAAGTCCTCCATTGGTTCCCCCTGCTGTCCGCAGAGCACCCTCCGCAGACCTGGAGGGGTAAGTGGAGCCACAAGCTCAGACCCACTCATTCCATCTGCCCCCGCGACCTTGGAACCCTCCCTGTACCCCATGTCTGTCTGCTTCCAACCAATAGGCCTGAAGAAAGGCCCAGCATGCAGCTTGTGGGGCAGGGGGGCACAACAGTGTCTCCTTGGTGCTGCAGTGTCTGGAACCGCAGGGTGTCCACCTGGCTTCCCAAGTTCTGGACGTCAGCAGCTCACATGAGGCCTTTGCTGGGAGTGCTTCTGCCTCCTGGGCCAGAGGGGACCTCAGAAGGGAGGACAGCTTGGGAACCCAGTGACACTCACTGTGTCCATGTTTAGTTTTAGAAGAGCTCGGTGCTTTCACGAAGTCGTCTTCTGCAGTAAAAATTTTGTTTCCTCAATAAATTATCTTCCTATAACAAAGCTAAGGAGAGCCTCAGAGAACTTCTTAGCATTGGAATTATCTCCCTCATTCTGTCTCATTAAATCTCACCATTCACTCCTTCGGCTGGTGAAGGCACAGATCTTAGCCCTTCTTTGACTAAATTTATTTGAAACTGAGACATGTCCCAGATTTAATTGCATGTAAGTGCATTCGTGAGAAGGCGTGCCAGGACTCCCTCTTGCTGTTGGAGGTGTACGTGCTCCAGGCATCCTGTCATTGTCTAAAGAATACCCCGCAGGCTGGCATTCTTTCCTCCGGTGCTATGCACAGACTGAGATCTTCAGATTCTTCACTTCTAAGAAATCCACCCGGCTCGGGATTTGGAGGGTTTTCCTAGGTGGTACTGTCAGCACAACCATTTTGGAGGATAAAATGGGTATAAATAAGGGTCCTACAAAGAGGTTGAGATAACATGCGGCCGTCTCCCTTTTCTGGCTTCTGATGCCTACACTTGGCCACTAACAGTTCTCCACGTGTGTCATCAGGTTGTCTTATTTCTCCAAGTATCTGTAAGCAATTTGTGGACACAGATACACTGTTACACCAGTGCGCTGACATCCACGTTCCTAGCCCAGTGGCAGCACTCAAGTTAGCCAGATCCAATTATCACCCACACCTGTGTGGCCCTGCGTGCTTGCAGTTAGCCACATGTGGCTATTTAAATTTCTCTTAATTAAATTGTGATGAGGTCAGAACTTTAGTCCCTCCGTCAGACTAGCGCTTTTCAAGCACTCAGTAGCCACGTGTGGCCAGTGGCCACCATGTCAAACAGCACCGATGGAGACTTTTCTGTCATCACAGGACATTTATCAGACAGCGCTGGCCTAGACTGTATCCAGTGGCCTGCTGACTTGTCTGTGATCCCGGCCAGACTGTGGGCCTCCTGCGGGGCCTGTGTGTGTCACTCCCTGCTGTGCGCCTGAGGCCCTGCAAAATGCCTGGTACAAAACCGTCCTCATTCTACTGTTCTTGAACGAATGAATAGCAACTGTGCCTTAAATTGCACTTAGCCTTCTAGATCAAAAAATCATGAAATTATTCCATGCTGAGCTGGAAAACTTTTAATAGTCACCTGGTTCAAGGCCCTCACCTCTCAGCTAGGAAAATGGAAGCCACGGAGGGTAGGATCTTTGCTTAACATCCCCATGCTTTAACATTAATCGCAACCTCTTTCTTTTTAGAAAGTGGCAGCAAGGAAGGTCTTTTAAAATGACTATTTGAAAGAAAGTTTCCTTAAGCTGATGAAGCTTGCCTACCTCTGAGTAATCTAGAGCAAATGTATTCAGTGTACAAATAGTAGCATTTCCATTCACAATCTGGGAACGGGGTAAAGGTGACCGTGTTTTAACAAGTATTTAATATTGTTAGAAGTCCTCTCCAATTTCATAAGGCAAGAAATAGGATGTAAATATAGAAAGGGAAGAGGTGAAGTGACCATTGTAGATATTAAGAGAACTAACAGACAAACTATTGGATTCGTAAGTGTTCATCACGGTGTTGTGTCATAAGACAAACATACAATAATCTGTGGTTTTCCTGTGTATGAGCAATAATCAACTATGGAAAAATAAAAAGCAGCTCTCATTCACAGCATCAACCAAAGGTATGGAATACCCAGGAATGATGCTAATAAGAAAAGAAAACGGCATTCCTCAGAGATGGAGAGAGCTTCAGTCCTAGAGGCCTCTGTCCCGTGATCCTTTACAGTAAGCAGGCTGTTATGTGCACACTGAACCGAGCAAGATGTGGCTTGCATTTGAGTGGCACATGGTGTAGACCAGTGAGTCATCAATGATTGTCCTTTAGTGGTGTCCCAAGGCCATCTGCAGTCCTGCATGGGGTGCTTGCCTCCTGAGGGCAGTGGGCCTCTATGACTTCCATGAAGTGCTCTCTGGGGGTCTCATGCTTACAGTCCCTGGGCTACATCTGCTACAGCAGGGATGTTCTGTTCCATTAGCCCATTACAGAGGAAAAATGGAATATAAAAGCTTTGAAGTGGGATAGGAACTTTTCAGTTCCCCAGCATCCCTCACATGTAGTATGACATCTCCCCATTTCCCTCCTTAACCTGCAGCTCTCTGAGGGCACCTGAGTTTGCAGCTTGGGGTGGGTGGTGCTGCCGCCTGCCTTCACTCCAGCAAATGTGTGTGCCTAGAAGGAGCGAGGACATTGTCTCTGCCGTACCTACTGCTTGCCAGGTACTTTGGTGGCTGTTTCCCTACGTAAACCTCACCTCTATTTCTTTAGAATGTAAACTCCATGTGCCCGGTGTGTAGAACAGTATCTGGCACATAGACAGCATTCAACAAATATTCGTTGAATGAATGAAAGACATTGAATATTATCATCCCTGTTTAGTCACAGATGAGGAAACTGAGTCTCTGAGGTATGACGTTATTTTCTCAAGAGGTAGAATTGGAATTTTCGTCTAGGTTGGTCTGACTCCAAAGCCAGGGCTGTGTCTAGGTGAGAGGGGGAGTTTATATCATCCTCACTGGCAGTTGACATATTTCCATCAAAACCGTCAGAAGACTGGAGGCCGGCTGGGACATGGGGCTGGCTGCCATGGGTGCACCGTTGACATGGTGCAGAGGGCTGTGCCGAAAGGGGCAGACCGAGCAGCTGGGCTGGTGCCTTGCATGGTCGGTGTGGCCAGAAACGTGGTTTCAGAGAGAGCGAGCCGGCCAGGAGTGCAGATTCTAGCCTGCTGTGTGACTTCCGCAATTCTCTCCGCTTGTTCGGCCGCGAGGGCGCTCATCCAGAGCAGGGGCAACGGGGACTGCTCCTGTCCTTGTGTTATCGGGAGGCTGCGAAGACACGGCGGTGACATAAGTGAAAACGCTCAGGCAAAATGGTAACGGCCCGATGGTGCTGCATCTCGTACAGAGTGAGGGTCTGAAATACGGGCAAAAGGTGAAAATAATGTGGTCAAAACTGTCGTTGAAAATCACTTAGGAAGGTTCCACATCAGACAGCCGCCGCTGTGTCTACGTCCCTCTTGCCCAGTCTTCCTGCCACTGTTGGAACCAGCAGCTGTTTCCTGGAGCGTCAGATAAAATTTAAGCTTGAATATCAAGACTCCGCACTTCATGCCCATGTTGTATGAAAACGCGTGCCCACAGGACTACCGAAGCAGGGTGCGGGGCCAGCCCCCCAGCGCCCCGAGGGAAAGGCAGTGTTCGCGGGAGCCCGGGCTCTGCCTCCCACCCCAGGCGTTCACCTCACACACCCAGCCGAGACCACCTCGCAGTAGGGCTGGACCTGATTGTGTACCTGACATCAAAGTTCCAGAGCTTCCGAGCTGATGGGTCAGCTCAGAGCCGAGTAAAGCCAAAGCTCCCCAAGTGTCTGCCGTGACAGAGTCCAGGGCACCTGCTCATCTCTGTGGCCGCCAAGACTCGGGACGAGGCCAGGAGTGGCTGCGCATGGCGGGGATTCCCGCAGAGCTCCCTGCAAGGGGCACTTTGGATTTCCCGATGCAAATGCAGGAACAACGTGTTATTGTAAGGTAAAGTCAACGCAAGGCCATTAAGTGATGACTGTGCTGATAAACCTGGGCCACGTGTGTCATGGCCCATCTGCGCCCTCAAACCCATGGTCACTTACAGTTAAAGAGACTGTGCGTACTTAACGCTATACGTTTTTGTTAAGTATAACATTGCCAGAAATAATAACTGCCCTGGGACATAAACTTAAAATAACATGGGTTTTCCAGTCAAGTAATCTTTAATTTAAACTAAAAATAGACTAAACAGTAGTTTACATGAACCTCGAGTGCCGAGACTCCCAGCCCAGGGCAAGTGCATCGGACTGTAAATTTACGAGGCACTTGGTTAGCACTTGAGCGCTTTACACCAGATCAGGCGTGATCTGCGCTAGAGACGAGCTCCAGGAAGCCCAGGAGCAGGCTCGGCTGGTCTTGCTGACTGGAACGTTCCGCGGGGAAGTCTTCCTCTCACGCTAACCCGCACCACGTGCTGGTCGCTCAGCTCCGCGTGAGGAACGCAGGGCCGTCGACAGCACCGTCAGCTTTTCTGAGCACTTTTGCAATCATTCTGTGTCTCCTGAAAGACCAGGTTCTCTGGCCAGGAGTGTCTGGCAGGGTGGGAGGAAGGGAGCCTCTTTCATTTTGTAATCGATTTGAACACCAGAGAAAACGTGGAAGCGGTCCCAAGTCTAACATTCCTCCATATGTGGTGAGACCGAGCTTCCAGGACTTGGATCTCCTCTGATTGTGGTTTTCCAAGCAACATCCTTATTGTTTGAAAGACCCATCTGGTGCCTGCTCAAGAGATCCCAGTCAGGGAGGATGGGAGGCGGCTTGTCAAAGTGCAAAGATAGAACGATTGATTTGTGCGTTGCTTCTTCATAGGACTGTGAGATTCTCTGGGTTTGAAAAGGTCTCACTGCCTGAGGTGGCAGGTGCCTCTGATCCTGGCCAAATTGTTGGTAGTGGGGAAAGAGGTTTTAGAGAATTCCTGTAGGGAGAATTGAGGTCCTCTTAAGGGACTTGCACATTTCTGAAGATGAGATGCTATGGTATCTATTTGGTGAATGTGCAGATTTTATACTGTTTGACGTGTTTTTAACACTGCAGCTAGTGAGACCCTCTTTAAATTGGGCTGTACCACAAGAAAGGGGTTTTCTGGGATGGAGGATTTGAGAGACAGGTGACCTGAGGGCAAGTGAAGCCCCTGTTTAAGTTCTCAGATGATTTTCCCAAAGACCCAGCTCAGAATCCGAGAACCTTAGGCTTCCGGAAATCATGAATGTTCCTCAAAAACAAAACCTTTCCTCCTTTTATGCTTATGTTCCTAAATGTGTCACATCACCGACATGACTAAGACCTTGAATTTGCTTCATTCTTCCAAGACCAAGACCACATTCAAAACAGAGACCCTAGTCTGTGACTCAAATTAGGACGTCAGGGTCTATGGGTTGTGACCTTCATGATGGGACATCCCTTAATGCTGAATAAGGACCACACCTGCTAAGGCTGGAAATGGAGCAGTTTGACATGGTCCACATGCGATGGCTATACTTTATCATTATAAGATGGAAGCTGGAGCCATTTTTTTCATGAGACATTTTATTTCTATAACCTCTACACATTTAGCAGAGTTCATTGAAATCCATGAAATTTTTCAGAAAATCTACCTATTTAAAAAAATCTATCACCAGTTTTATATAAAGATATAAAATCAAACCCTTAAATAAAATTTAGTAGTCAGCTTTTGATGTCCTTTGATAAATGTGCTTGAAAAGCCAGTCAGTTCCTTCAAAAGTTAACATGAAATAGAGTTGGGCGGAGGGAGGGAGGAAACAGGTAGAAAAAATAAAAGTCTTATTTCATTTTACATAATGTCTTCAGGTTCTTCCATGTTGTCACATATTGCAGAATTTCCTTTTTAAGGCTGAATACTATTCCATTTTATGTATATAATGCATTTTAATTATCCATTGTCAGTGGATATTATGGATTTAATTATCCATTCTTGACTATTGTAAATAATGCAGCAGGGTACATAGGAGTGTTAATATTCCTTCAAGATACTGATTTTAATTCTTTTGCATGAATACCTGGAAGTGGAATTGCTGGATCATGTGGTATTTCTATTTTTAATTTTTTGAGGAACCTCTGTACTATTTTTCCATAGCAGGTACACTCTTTTGCATTCCTAGCAACAGTATACAGGGGTTCTAATTTCTCTATATCCTTGCAGAACTTGTCATCTTTTTTGTTTTTTATAATAAATATCATGAGAGGTATTAGGTGCTATCTCATTGTGGTTTTGGTTTGTATTTCCCTGATGATTAGTGATATTGGGCGCCTTTTTATGTACCTGCTGTCCATTTGTATGTCTTCTTTGGAGAAATATCTGTTCAAGTCTTTAGCCCATTTTTTAATCGAGTTATTAGTTTTTTTGCCATTGAGTTGTAGGAGTTCCTTATATATTTTTGAAATTAACCCCTTACATTACACTAAATGAAGTAAGCCAATCATAGTAGAAAAAATACTACATGATTCCACTTATATGAGGTATCTAAAATACTCAAATTCATAGAATCAAAGGGACTGGCAGTTGCTAGGGGCAAGGGGGAGGGGGAAATGTAGAGTTGCTAATCAGTGGGCATCAAGTTTCAGAGTAAGTTCTCAACATCTGCTGTAAAACATTGTAACTATAGTTAACAACACTGTATTGTATACTTAAAAATTTAAGAGGGTAGATCTCATATGAAGTGTTCTTACCATAAAGTTAAAAAAAATTAAGCAACCCTCAAAAAAACAAATAATTCTACTGAGGGTAAAAGTAAAAAGAATGTATGTGTGCAAAGGATGAATGTATTTAAACAAAAACCTTTTTCCTAGCATAGCACTCTGGGAGGCCGAGGCGGGCGGATCATTTGAGCTCAGGAGTTCGAGACGAGCCTGAGCAAGAGTGAGACTCCATCTATACTATAAATAGAAGGAAATTAGCCAACTAAAATATATAGAAAAAGTTAGCCGAGCATGGAGGCACATGCCTGTAGTCCCAGCTAGCTACTCAGGAGGCTGAGGCAGGAGGATCACTTGAGCCCAGGAGTGTGAGGTTGCTGTTAGCTAGGCTGACGCCACGGCACTCTAACCCAGGCAGCAGAGTAAGACTCTGTCTCAAAAAACAAAAAAAACAGACACAAAAACCTTTTTATTTGTAACAGAATTTCTTAAAAAGCTGAATGAGAATTGCTTTCCCATGTACTTGTATATAAATAAACATTGCCCATTAATAAATAAAAATAAATAAATAAATAATAAACATTGCCCATCCCTCCAAAAAAGTAAAAAGCTGAGTAATTGCATTAAAAATAGGACTTTATTCAGCAAAGTGAGCCTTGAGAATACATCTAAATTATTTTCATTGGCCAACATTTATCTGATAATTTGGGGGGGTCTTCTGTAAGCCACACTGGATACATACTTGACATCTAGGCAGCAGGAGATGGAATCTAACTAGAGATGGTTTTCGCTATTCTGCAGTGCAATCTGCCACTGCACTAAATTAACGTACTTAATTTAGCGGATATGGTTTCTCCAATTTTTTGGCACTTTCTTCAGTATTGCACAGATAATCAATTTGATAAATATTTACCAAGTGCATGCTGCATGCCAGTTATAGCTGGAGAGGCTGCCCTGAGGGAATCCGGTGAGTTGGAAGAGCCCATAGAAGCTCTTTTCTGACATGATAGTGGTCAGTTGACCAATTAACCAAAAAAATTGGTTCAAGTGGAGAAACATCAAGAAATTATACTTAGGTGCTTTAAACATTGTATTTTAACTTAAGCTATGAAAATAATAGTTTTTTCACTTAGGTGCTTTAAACATTGTGTTTTAACTTAAGCTATGAAAGTTATAGTTTTTCCACCAATTTTGTGATGGAGAGGGAAAGCCTTCTCTTGGAGGGCAAGTGTCTGCCAACTGGACTTCCACATCACCTTCCTCACGCCAAGCACACCTACGAGAGTTTGAATCCGATTTCTTATTTATATATGTGCATGTGTATGTGGACAGGAACATAAAAGACTCTCGTGAAGCAGCCTGAGAGCAGATTTTATAATTTATTCCTCATCTTACAGTTGTCTTGCCCACACCTATTTTGATAATGATCTATTTTAGCTGCTAGCTAAGTCAGTTTACATGAAAACAACAACTTTGCTTTTGTCCTCATGTTGTATTGGTTAACCCAGTATGTAACTACACGTATGAATTGAAATAACACGTACCACTGACATCAGTAGGTTGAGAATAAATACTCTTGACCCTTAGTGAGCATGCCCTCCTCCACTGATGGGTGATCAGAGAGCGCCCTGCTAGACCAAAGATCCAGGACACACAAGCGTCAGGCAGTGCGTCTTTCAAAGGATGTAGATGGCTTCGGCTGTCCAGCTCCACGTGGGGGTTGGCCAAGGGAAAATCTCTGTAGACCAGGGCACTAGAGTGGCCTGCGTGGCGTGGCGAGGAGAAGACAGGGTGGGGCTCTCTTGGAGAGACACCAGCATTAAGCAGCAAGCAGGAGAGTTGATGAAAGATGCTCAGGGATGTATGAGGCAAACTAGGAAAAGGTGGCTCCAATGAAGCATTTAGAACCTCTCTTCATAATTCTCTCCATGTGTGTTCATCTCTTCTCCCAGGCCGGCAGTGATCCAAGGTCAGGGATGGCATCTTGTGCACCATGGCATCTTCTCCTTTTGGTCCATTTCCTGGCATGTGGAAAATAAATATTTTTGAATGAATGAAAGTGCGTGTATTTTTTCACCACTGGTATTGTTGACAAAGAACAGATATCTTTATGCATGTTAGATCTCTCACATGGAAATCACAGGTCTGCAAATTGGGCCATCAGCAAACTGGGCCATCAGATCTTCTGTGTCTCAGCTTACCCCAGTGAGGGCATGTGTGTGAGCTGAGACCATTGCTCAGTTCATAGTGTGTGGCCAGCCATGCATGCCTGGGCAGGTATCCTGGTGTCTCTCTGGTACAACAGGGTGGGGAAGATGACAGGTATTATCATGTTGGACCCAGGTATGGTGATGTGAAAAATAGAAAAGCCACAATTTTTCACTAGTTTGGAGACTTGAATCCAGGACATTCTAGAAGTCTTGGATGGTTCCCAGTGGCTCTTAACACACTCACTTATCTCTAAGGAACAAAAACACTTAGACCATTAACATTGAGGTATTTACTGTGAGAAAGCAAGTCTAATCATAAGAAGCTTGGAATTTAAGAACTATGATGTCACCATTAATTATCGCAGTTAAGATCATTGTCCATTTATTATTTAGTGAATGTTGTTAGTGTCTTTTATTTGCCTAGTTGATCTTCATTCACTTGGTAAGCAAATCCTCACCCTGTCCATTCCTCCACGAACTCACGACTGTGGACCTGCTCTGTGAGGACTGGTGTCACCCCACGTCATCTTTTGTATTTAAGACTTGATTTAAGTTAGTGTGATACTCCAGCCCCTGGAGCATAAGTGTCCCTCTCTCCTTCTCCTCGAACAGCTTGGGGATGAACCACGATGACGACCACTCGTCCTGCGCCGGCAGGTCCCACATCATGTCAGGAGAGTGGGTGAAAGGCCGGAACCCCAGCGACCTGTCTTGGTCCTCCTGCAGTCGAGATGACCTTGAAAACTTCCTCAAGTAGGTCTTTCAATCATTCTATAAAATGAGTACAACAGAAAGTACTTCCGAAAGACAGAATTAAGTGTGAGAAGGAGAAATGATTCTCTTTCCGAATTCTCAGCTGGCCGGAGGAGGTGGGAGAACCTCTTACCTGTAACTGGCAAGACAGTCCTCCCCCGTGTGCATCTGGTACGATGTGCTGCTGCCCTTGAGAGGGACGGAATCTGCCGGGGAGGTGGGGAGGGCGTGCGTCTGTCTCACTGCTACCCTCTTGCCACAAGGCATCTGCACCTTTCCAGTCTCAGGTTTATGTGTCAGAATTGGCCATCTGGTCACATAGCTTTGTCAAACAGAGTCTGTACCAGGGACAGTGCAGATCAAGACGTCAGAGCTGTGCAGAGTCGATGTACAGACTCTGATCACTCCTTAGTCGGGACGCTACGTCCACCTTGTGGCGATGGCAGCAAGCCACCAAGTCTCACCTGCACATGAGCTTTGCAGTCCAGTAACACATTCACGTGCACAGTGAATTCAGGGCAAAGTGGAAAAGGCATCATTCTATGTCTTCTTCCATGATGTTTCCTGTTGATGGGGAAATCATTTCAGTGGCTTAAAAACGAACTCATTACTTTTAAAATAGTGTACTTCCCACTGAGAATTTGCTATCACTGAATCTTGATGAATTGTTGTAAGCCCCCCCGACATTATTTCACTTTTTCCAGAAGGGTCAGTGCAGCAAGACGGGACATTTTCATTTGCTCACATACACCGTGCAGGTCCCGCTGGTGACAGGCAGTGTGTGTCTGAACCTGGGAAAGGTGGACCAGTACATGTCACTGGCCAGCTTTCAGTGGTGGCAGGGGGTGCAGTCAGGTGAGACACCAAGTCCAGTGACTCTGCTGAGGTCCACCAAGCACTCAGAATCTGTGGGGTTGGAATGAGCACTTTGATTTCATTTAATATAAAACTCAACAACCCTACCTTGTACTTTATTCCTAGTAACTTTTGCTCAAAGCCGTATTCTAAGGAAATATCATAGTAATCTATTTCAAAAGGATTTTTATCAAAGAAAGCTCTCAGACTCCCCAAGACAAGTCCATTAGTCTCACAGGTGTTATTCCCAGGCCCCTCCCGATCACCAGGCACTCATCACCTTCAGGGCACAGATCCACACCCGGCCATGTAGAAAAAGAGCAGAATCTCTGTGTCCAGGGCCTGAGTCCTTTTCTCATAAGTAATTTGGAGGGACATCTTTCTTGGTGATGAAAAACAGAAACCTGGGCAGTATATTTGCAAGTCACCCTGTCTCTTGGCTGTTTCAGGTCAAAAGTCAGCACCTGCCTGCTGGTCACGGACCCCAGGAGCCAGCACACGGTGCGCCTCCCGCACAAGCTGCCGGGCATGCACTACAGCGCCAACGAGCAGTGCCAGATCCTGTTCGGCACCAACGCCACCTTCTGCAGAAACATGGAGGTACGCAGCCGCCGCAGGGCTGGCTTGGGACATCGCGTGGGCCCTGCCCTCCCTCAGCGGGCCTGGCTTCTGCTGGAGACGTGGGTGTTCACGCTCAGCACATGCACACATGCACGTGTACCTGTATATACGTGTATGCACACACACATTCACATACACAGACATGCATATACACACCCTCACAGGCATTTGTGCATGTGCCCCCCAGAGAGCCCACGTGCATACACACCCACACATGTGATTGCATGCACGTGGCCACACATAGGCGGTTTTGCAGGGAGTATTTTAGGGTTACTAGCATGAAAACCTTAGGACACTAGAGAAAAGCAATTAACTCATACTTGGAAGTGGCAAAATGTCACCTGACTTCCAACCCTGCACAGATAAGGAGGAGAGCTAAAAATTGTTAAGTGTTGGAAAGTATCAGATTGAAAATATTTAACACGAAAGAAATTGGTTGCATGTTAACAGTAAAAATAACCCCATTAAACAGTGCCCATGGATTTGGTCCTAAAGCTTCCAACACGCATAGTCCCAATCAGTCCTCACCGCTGCTTCCTAGATTCCATCCTAGTTGGTAGATGGTGACACCAAGTCAAGCTAAGTGATCATTCAAAATGGCTTTGTTAGTAGTAAAGCAAGGATTTGAACTCAAGCCTCTTCAGCCCCAGGGTACACACTTTGTCATGGTGCTGCAGACAGCCGGGTCCATAGCTTGCCAGGTTCTGGGGGGGGGGGTGCCAAGAGGGGCATGCTGGGGCCCGGGGCAGGGCATTCTCCCTGTCCGTGGCCATCTGTGTAGCAGACATGGGGGCCCGGTCCCCAGGGAAGGCCAGAGCAGCCTGCGGTCCAGCTGGCTCTAGGCGGTAGGACTTGGCTAGAGGAACGGAGCCCGCACCGTCCTGGGGCAGGATGCAGACAGAGTGGGGGAACCGGCTAGGGATGTGTGGGACTCAGGAGCCACCCTCAGGGAGGGTTGTGCCAGGACTGGTGCTCAGAAGCGTGTCTGGTGCCAGGGAGGATGTGTGGAGCAAGAACTCAGGATGGGACCAACACCAAGGCACACGGGTACACGAGCATCTGCCTCCAGAATGAGGCCCTGGGATGCCCATTCGCCAGGACTTCTGGAGATGAGGTGCTGCCTCTTGAGTGCTTCCTGTCTAAGCATGAGTTGGTTTAGGGAACTGGGGCAGCACCTGCAGGTGGGCATTGCCTGCCATTATTTGGGGTGCAGAAAAGGGCAGGGCCTCAAAATCAGGCTAGTGCCTCCTGCTGTCTCCTTCCCCAAAGGACATTAACCCACAGCGTTGTCCAGTTACTCCTCTGCCATTCCCCTGGGGAGTGTGCCAGCAAGGGTCCCTTCCAGGGGACCGGTGGGAAGCTTCCCCCCACTTCAGTCCCCCACTAGATGCCTTGTACTTCCTGCCCCCAGCAGCGAGTTGAAGAGAGGTGGTGAGCCCAGGATTTATCGTCCCAGCAGTCTGTCATGATGCCCAACGCTCCCATCAGCCCCTGCATGGCGTGACTGCGAAGGCTCTTGTTCCCATACACGGTGCCTGCAAGGGGCATCTGTTTGCCTGTCCCCAGCTTTCAGTCTCTAAAATGAACTGATGTGCAGATATGTCAAGAAGAGAGCCAGTTTCAGGGGATCTTTTGATGGCATGCAGGCAGCATGAGATCGTGTGGATGGCATGCCCAGGGAGGACACTAAGCATTCAGGAAGAGCAGAAGGGCCCTGGGCCCCCCATGTGGAGAAGAGGAAAGTGCCCAGAAGAGGAAAGTGCCCAGCTGAGTCAAGGGGCACAGAGTGGCCACTCTGCCCACTGTGGGCTGGTGAGACGTGGCAGGCCAGGCTGAGCTGGCCGTGTGAAAGTAGGATTAAGTGGGGTGGGAGACGGACAGAGAACCCTGCTCCCTGAGAGCTGGGGCCGTTTCCCTTCCAGGAACCAGGCAATTGCACCCCAATTGGGTGAGGAGGGATGGAGGTGGGGGCCGACACATGCTGGGGGCCCACGATCTCCCCAGCCAGACTCTTCCCTTACACTGTCACACAAAACCCTGACTGCAACCCTTGAGGCAGGGGCTTTTTAACCTCATTTGAACAGTTGAGAAAACAGAAGCTAACAGAAACGAGCTAATGGGCCAGGGCCAGGGCCAGGCAGAAAAGGGCATTCTGGGAAGCAGGCTCAGGTGCATCTCGGAGGAAAGGAAGGCTGCTGCCACTCAGAGACAGACCCCAAAGGGGAAGAAGGGGACATAGTACCTTATTTTTCTTCATTAGCATCTTTTCGTTTGAAGAGGGCAATTAAAGGCCAACAGTAGTGATCAGCTCAGCTTTGTAGCTCCTTTCTCCCTAGAAGCTCAAAATCAGAATATGGATATAAAGTGAGATCTTCCCATTTCTATGTTACAATGAAGCTGAACATCTATTCATACGGCTCACCAGGAACTGCAGAATATGTTTTCCTACTTGCTTTTGCCTTGAGAGTTTCACCAGTAATAAAATACAAAATAAAATGGCATCTTCCTCCCCAATAGCTAGCAGGAGCGATTACTTAGGGGAGTGAAGTAGTGATGGTCCCCTCCATGGTCACCCGTCTCAGCTGGTCAGTGGTGAGTGCTGCTTGCAAGGCTGGTGATGCTTCCTTTAGAGGAATCTGACAGTGGGATGGCAGTGACTATTCACACTGGAGAAAATGTCACACTCTTGCTCTTTTGCACTACTGGGAAAGAAGAGGCTGAAGACCAGGTGCCTCCCTGTGACTTGCAGCATACTGCCCTGGACATGGCACATGTGCCTGAATCGAATCCAGATGAAGACAGGGCCACACTTCTGGACTCTAGGGCTCCCTTTGTCATCAGTCTGCTCCTTCCATGCTTTGATAGGTCTGCGTTTCGGTTGATGTTCAGGATCGCAAGAGAGCGTGCGTGTGCTGCCATCATTCCTTACCTCTCCCCTGTAGCACTGCCTTGTTGGTGCGGGTGTGCACCCCTCCCCTCCTGGGCCTCATCCCCTTCCACACTCGCCTTCACCTACTCTGTTCCAGCCGCACTGGCCATCGCTCTTCCTGGGCCTCGCCAGAGACACCCTGCTTCATGCTGGCTGTTTCCTCTGCCCCACCGCTCTTCTCCCAGTTACCCACATGATTCATTCCTCATCTTCTTTGAGTTTTGTTTTGAAATGGAACCTCCTCCATGAGGCCCACCCTGACCACCCTACTTAAGATTATAATCTGCACCCTCTCCTTTGCCCTTGTAGCACCCATGTCTCCTGATCTGCTAAGGGAAAACCGTGCTTTCAGACACTTACCATCTTTTTACATGCTACATCGCTTACTTTATCATGACTATTGCTTTGATAATCTCCCTCTTCTAGATTATAAACTCTTCAAGGGCAGCAGTCTTCACTTTGCTCACTAGTGTTCCCCTCGGTGGAACACTATGCGCAGTGCCTGGCAAGCAGGAGGTGCTCAGTAAGTATGTGTCGTGCTGGGATCCAGCCACGACCCTGATATTAATAGCAAATTTGTTAAGTCTTCCTTATGTAGCTTTGCTCAACTGCTAATGGGCCTGTGGACAAGCTCAGAGCTGAGAAAGAAACCTGGAGTGGCCTCCCTGTGTAATGCATTGCTCTCTCAGCCTGATCTCATGTTTCTGTGTCTGCTTCACCAACATAACATGTAAGACTTTGCCAAATGTCTTGGAGGGGTCCGTATAAACCATTCCTGTGGCTTCCGCCCAGGACAAGAAACCATTCAAGGCAATGCAGTGAGTTCAGTCGTGAGTGACTACAGACTGATTCCTAGTGCTCATCTCTCTTTCTCTGTGCCTTGGAGTCCTTACGGGTAAAATTTCAGGCCTCTGGTGAGTTAATACACGTAAAGTGCAGAGAAATGAGTGTGTCATACAGTCAATGCCCAATAAGGTGACCTGATATCTGTGTTATTGTCTGTCACCTTTTTGGATAACACTGATTTTCATCTGTTGGGGGACAGAACTAGTTTATCTGTGCATCTCCAGAATCAGCATTTCTCTATATTGAACTCCTGGGAGCTATGGAAAAATAAGCATCATCTGAAACCTGTACTGCTCATGTAGCCAGAGACACTCACAACCAGTCGGAAAGGTCTTTTAATCCAATGCCATAATTGGTCTTTATAGCCATTATTACTCTTTCATGCCATCGAGGACTGAAATTGATACCATGTAATGAAATGACACTGGTCCCTAAGTTGCTTTTAAATTTCTTATCCCAACTTTTGCTTTCGGCCAAGATGGAATAAAAGGGACCGGATTCACTCTACCATCTGAAACAATTAAAAAAACCAAAAATGTATGAAACCACGATTTTCAGGCTGTTGGACATCAAGCAACGAAGGCCTGTGATCCTCGGGAAATGCGAAACAATGAGGTGAGCCCCACGATTACCCTGGCCCACTGCCTGGGCGGTCTCCAGGCTGCAGCGCGGGGAGGGAGGACTGCAGGAGCAGCAGCTGTCCTGAGTTGCAGAAATGGAGCTGGTTCCACAGGGAAGCTGAGGCAGCTACAGTTCACGAGGCAGAGGACCACAGAAGAAATTGCTGTACAAAGAAAACTCAGAAATCTGCAGAGTCTTCCATAAATGTTCAGCTTAATGGTCAGCACGTGTGTGTGAAAAAACTACCCAAGGCCAGGAAAAGAACCATCTGGAAGGCTGAGAGGGAACCTTTTCTGGAGCTCACACAGACATCAGGTAGGGCACGCAGAGGACTTTGCTTCAGTCGCATGGAAAAATTAGCCCCACACTAAATGCTGACCTGGTTCCACCTAATAAAGCTCAAAAGCAGTATCTGAAAGGATAAAACTGTTTCCAAGTTAAGTTAACCAAGTCCTAGAACAAAGCTCAGATATAACTCTAGAAGTACAAAATTATTCAGCACTCAATAAAATAAAATCACAATGTCTAGCATCAAATAAAAGACTACCAGGCATGCAAAGAAACAGGAAAATATACCCATAATTTGGGGGGAAATCAATTAATCAAAATCAAACTAGAAATGATAGTGGTGATAGAATTACCAGTGTCAAGGGTATTAAAACAGTAATGATGACCGTACACCAGGTTCAAGAAGGTAGCAGAAGATTGAACACGTTCAGTAGAGACATGGAAGATATTTAAAAGATCCAAAGGGAATTTCTAGGAAGAAAAACTATCATGTCGTAGATGAAAGATACCCTAGATGGGATTGATGGCAAATTAAACATGGTAGATGAGAAGACTGGTGAACTTGAAAATGAAGCAATCAAAACTATCCAAAATGAAAAATGGTGGGGGGACCACACATTATCAGTGAGCTGTGAGACTTCAGGTGGCCTAATAAATAGGTGATTGGCCCTCTGAAGGAGATGGGAGGGAGTGGAGAGGATATAAAAATTATTTGAAGTAATAATGGACCATTCTTCATCCCTGGGATGAATCCACTTGATCACGATGAATAATCTTTCTAATATGTTGTTGGATTCAATTTGCTAGTATTTTGTTGAGGATTTTTGCATCTATGTTCATCAGAGATATTGACCTATCGTTTTCTTTTTTTATTGTGTCTTTGTCTGGTTTTGATATCAGGGTGATTCAGGCCTCATAGAATGAGTTTGGGAGCATTCCCTTCTCCTTGATTTTTTGGAATTGTTTAAGTGGGATTGGTATTAGTTCTTCTTGGAATGCTTGTAATTCATCAGTGAAGCCATCTGATCCTGAGCTTTTCTTTGATGGGAGACTTTTATTACTGTTTCTATTGCCTTACTTGTTATTGGATTGTTCAGATTTTGGATTTCTTCCTGCTTTAATCTTGGTAGGTTGCATATGTCTAGGAATTTATCCATTTCTTCTAGGTTTTCCAATTTATTGGTCTATAGTTGCTCATAGTAGTCTCTGAAGATCCTTTGGATTTCTGCAGTATCAGTTGTAATGTCTCCTTTTCCATCTCTGATTTTGTTTACTTGGATTTTGTCTCCTTTTTTCTCAGTCTGGCTGAAGGTGTGTCAAATCTGTTTATATTTTCAAGAAATCAACTTTTCATTTCATTAATCTTTTATTTTTTGGTTTTAATTTCATTTATTTTAGAGATTCTCTAAAAAATAAGAATTTTAAAAAAGGGTAAGTAGTAACTACATGGGTAAATATATAATATATCTTACTATACTTAAATGTTTTTAAGAGATCATTGATTATTTAAACAAGTGTTTTCTACAAAATAATATGAATATCGTTGTAGTAGATCTTTATAACCTATTTCCCAGAACCTGTAAATGTTACTTTATGGTGACAAGGACTCTTCAGGTGGGGTTCAGTATCTTGAGATGGGGAGATTTTCCTGGATTATCTGGGTGGGCCTGGTGTATGCAAAGGAGACTCCTTAATAAGAGGTCCCTGGTGCCAAAAGGATTGGGGACCACTGCCATATAGCCTAAGTGTGTAGTAGGCTAAACCATCTAGGTTTGCGTAAGTGCACTCTATGATGTTCATACAATGATGAAATCGCCTGACAGCACATTTCTTAGAAAGTATTTCTGTCATTAAATGATTCATACCTATATACTATTGTAAGATTTTTATGCTGTCTGTAAGATGTAATAATAAAACATAAAGTCAGCCTATGATGAGGTAAAAATGTAGAATATCAGCTGTAAAGCAACCAATAAATAACAACAAAGAGTTGTAGCTATAAGCCAGCAAAGGAAATAAAATGTCATCATATATTATTTATCTCTGTGGTTAAGCACATTAGAAGTAGATTATGTAGGTGAATCATAAAGGCACATTAATCATTCATCCTCCATTCCACCTAGAAACTGAGGCAATCCACATTAAGTTAGAGCTCTTGACGTGCTCCGTTTAGGTATGGGTCTTCTGAGGCCCCATGACCACCCTGTGTCTCCAGGTGGACAGCACCGATTGCCCAGTCTGCACATAAGTAATCCCACCCATGACACCATGACATCTCAAAACATCTCCTGTTATTTCAGAGGGAACTGCAATGCAAATTCTTAATGATACTCTTCAAATCAACTTTTGGCACCCTTTAATAGGAAAAAAAAACCCAAAAAACTAGCTAGATGCCATAAAAAGGAAAGAAAAATACTCCTGGCCAGGAGTTTTAGGGGAATGAATATTGTAAAGGAATTACAACTCCAAAAATCTAGAGGAATCTCTTGTCTTAAAAACCACATCCATGCATGGGAATTGAGAGTGCTGTCTGTATTCCTGAGCCCTGGGCTTCCCCAAAGACTGTGTCGATGAGAGCTGTCAAGCCCTTTGCTGCTCCTATCCCTGTGCAAAGCCCTGGGGGGCAGCTTGGAAAAGCACCTAAACATGAATGAGGCAACTGTTTTGGGGTGCGTGTGTCTATCTGTCTATGAATCTCTTGTCTTAAAATTTTCTGGAACACTAAGCCTATTACAGAAAAGAAAATAGTAATGATATATAATAGAGGTTGGACCCTGCCAAGAGAGTAAAACCATAAGACACACCAGTGCTAAAGAGTTGAACGTTTTCTGTTTATTTTTCTAGAACACAGAGCGTAATAACAAGAAAAACTGGATAGATAATATTTTGAGAAAAATAGCAGCCATCATGCTAGAGGTGGGCAGTTTTCATGTTGCTGCTGCCTCTTCTGAGGAACAAAAGCTTATCTGCCTACAGATGAGCCCAGACTATTCCTGGGAGAGGTCAAGGCCTCCCTCGTCTCAGGAGAAGGAGATCGTGTTTCTCATCAACACACCTTCATTGTTGTTCTAAAGCAGGGCTGCTTTACTCGGGTACTTGGATAGATTTTAGAGAATTCGTGAACTGGGATAGGAAAGAGATTACACCCTTATTTTTCTCCAACTTCTCTAATCGAGGTTAGAATTTCCTTCAGTGGCAAATGTTAGCAATAAACCACAGTAGTCTCGGCCATGCCCACGACTGGTCACTGTAATTAGGAATCACAGGTATTGTCACACGACATAACTGTTGTGGCTGACATCTCTAAATATCATTTAGATCCCCACTACTTCAAAATTACAGTGGTGGTCAGACCCAGGGCCAGATCTTGTTGTGCGGTGTGCTGACAAACATGTACGTGACCATATTACAAATGTAGAGTTGTTCTTTGTATTTTGAAAACTTATTTTCAATTGAATTGTTTTCTTGGTGACCATATGAATTTTATAATTATGCATAGACAAACGTACTCTGCAAAAGGGATTCATGGGCTCCCCCAGACACCTTGGAGCACTGAAAGGCCAGATGCGTGGTGCAGTTTCGAGTGCAAACCTCCCTTCTCACTGGACTTCCCTGTAGGTGGTTCTTCTGGCACTCATAGCTATTTTAAGCCCTATCAAAATTAAAAACCACTTCCTCACTCAAAGGTGTGGGGTAAATAACTTTGGGAAAACATTGCTACAACTGCCTTGGGAGCAGTCCAGGCTTCTGCTATTAACCAGGTTGTTGTTTTCTCAGACATTTGCATACCAGAGAACCAACAAAAATTGAAAAACAGTCCATTTTAATGTTTAGGGCTCTGGAGGCCCCCACACCGTCATCATCGAATCTTTCATGTCTGTCTGCAGAATGCCGGTATTGTAAGGCTCAAAGCTGTCTATGGAAATATGAGCTACAAAAAAAAAAAAAAATTGGCATCAATAGCTGGCATTTGTTGTAGAAGTTATTGGCAAATACAGCTGTCTCCTCTTTTAGCCAATGGTAATGTGATGTTTTTAGTTCAATAAAGCATTTCAAGAAAGTCCAAACGTAAAAGTTATAAACACTGGATGGTAAATATTTATTAGAAAGGGGAAATGAACTTTATGCAATTAGCCCAATCAGTCTTTTTTATGATTACAAGTTCCTCCTGTCCCCGTCAGCAAAGGCACTGCAAAGCAAAGTCTCTATTTAACTCAACCTTCGAGCTGTTTCGGTTCAGATATCCTGCCAGGTGAAACAGGGTGGGAAGGACCAACGTGGGCATTGTCCACCTAAAGGAAGAGAGTGGCATTGCTGCTGGGGACAGAGCCAGAAGGGGAGATGGGGCAATGTGCTGAGAGCGATCCCTGCCTCACAAAGCCCCCACCCCTTTCTCACATGAAGGGGGTATGCGTCTGTCCTCTACTCCCACACTGGGTCTGGAGGGTCTCAGCTGAAAGATGCAATTAATGGCCACCCACCCCTACACCCTACCTGCTTCCCAGCAACACCTTCTGCCGTCGTTGCTCCAAAGCCTGGGCCTGGCTGTCACACGGTAGTGCCCAGCAGGGATGGACACCAGCCCTATTAGTTGCCGTGGGCACAAGTGTGCCTGCGTGTCATGGCATTAGCAAGGGATTAAGGTGTGCACATTACGCCATTTTTTTTTTTAAGAACGTTATTGAGCATGGAAGCTGTAAGCCAGTTGTTTCCGGAAGACAAGAGTGTCTAGAGTGGCCGTAGGCATTGGAGAGTCTTTTTGCACTCTTTCTACCTAACGTTCTCTGCTTTGCTCTTTTCCACCTAACTCTCTCCGCCTTTCAGCACAGCAGGGAGGTGCCGGCCATGTCGCACAGTGGTGAAGGAGACGGGCTGTCAGTCAGGCGACCAAGGGCCCGTCCTGCCTCTACCTCTTGAACAAGTTACATAGGCCCTCTATGCCTCAGCCTTCTAATCTGCAAAATGGGGAAATACATTCTACTTACACGTCATAGGGTCATCACGAGAGTGAAGTAACAACTGAATCAGAGTGCTTAGTGTGTAGCAGGCCCTCGGTAAATGTTAGCTAGTATCGTTTCTCTGTCACCTTGTGGCCTGGAGCCGGTGGGAGAGGTGGAGAGTGTGTAGCCGACGATCACCTGGGCCGGCCCTTCTTTCCCTGCGCTCTGCTCACCTTTCCTCCTGGCGCTCCCGGAGCCTGCCACCCCAGGGACTCCTCTCCAGCTGCCACTATCTCTCTCTCAGCAAACTCCCGGTCCCCAGGCTGGAACGCCTCCTTCTGTCCCTCCCCAGTCCTGCGAAGATTCCCGTGGGCATCTGGCTGGAGGGAGAAATCCCTGTTGTATCCAGGAAGCTCAAGGTGTCAAAAGTCCACAGCAAGACAACAGATCTTTTCTCTGCTGTGGGTGGTTTCTAACCTGGTGGGTGGTTAGAGTCCTCCAGAGACTGTTAGAAGTTTTTGTGCCCCACTCCAAATTTTCTGTCTTAAAATCTTCAGGGGATGGGTTTCAGGCATCTCTTTATGCAACTTCTCTGGAGGTTCTCACACTCAGCTTGGTTTGGAAACTGCTGACGTAAATGAAACCTGTCCCTTTAATGCCGGTGGCCCTGGCCAAAGTGGGTGGCTGGCCAGTCCCGGAGCTGGCCCTGCCCCTCTCAGACAGATGGAGCTGTACAGTAGTACGTGGACTTGGACGCCAGGCTGAAAGCTGTCCTGCCTGTCTCAGTCTCAGCTTCCTGCCCGGCATCTGCAGCCTCTCTCCAAAGCTGTTGGACTTTGGCAGCTGATGGCCCTAATTTTCCAGAAGTGTTTAAAAGTTTACAGTAGACTGCCTTGTCAGAGAGGTCTCCAGACCACGCAAGTTGTGTGTTATCTCGCATTTCTCGCCCCCCCCTGCCAGCTGAGTGTCCGGGTGCCTGGGCCCTGCCCTCACCTGGCAGCAACCCCAGCCTCGGCCAGGTGATGGTCTCTGCAGCCCTCAGGAACATGGAAGGAGTGACCCAGCCCAGGACTCGGGAAGCCTTCCAGAAGCAGGGCTAGCGTGCCTGCCTGGGGAAGACTTCAAACTGCAGTGGTATTGGTGGAAAATTTGGATTAGTCACTTTTTCATCCAGCTCGTGGCATTTTATTCGATCTCCCTTTTGGCTTGTGTTATCAGCAACACATTTTTGAGGGATTTTACATAACCGTTCCCTTCAGTATCATTCGGAGTTAGAGCTACTCTCCAAACCTTCTGTGGGAGCCCAGGGAGGAAGAGGCAAAAGAACATCAAAACAGCCTTCACAGCCCTGGACACGGACACCGCCGCTTGAAGGCAGATGGTAAAGGCTCGAACGCACGAACAGTGATGTCTTTGAGGAGCTCAAACCTTTTTGCATTTTCACAGTACTCCCGGGAAGGAAGCTTGGCACTGGCTTATTCATCTCGCAGGCTCTTGAGAGAACTGTGTGGCAAAACGTGCTGGATGTGACTTTCGCCAAACCTTAAACGATGCCAGTGAGGTGACAGATGCTAGAACCAGCTGTTTTGTCTTCCTTGCTGTCTGCATGGACCGGTGACTTTCCGCTGCAGCTCAGGCGCTGCCTCTGGTGGTGGGCGCAGGGGGGTGGTCTGAGCACCGTGCCCCTGATTTGGCTTGAGCAGCTGCCCCTTCATTTGTTTCCACCCTGGTCTTGTGCACCACATTTCACTGAAGTTTAAGGTCACGCCGTCCAGCAATGTTTGCAAATAGAACGTTGCAGGTGGAGGAAGCAGCGTGCAGCTGAACACAGGGAGTTCCGTTCCACCACATAGAGAAGGATGAGCAGTTGGGCCTAGAAGAGGAAATTGGGGACTGATGGAGAGGTAATATAACCCGTGGGCAGGAATGTGTGTTCTGGGTTCAGGACAGGTCCCAGCTCTGCGGCTGAGAACAGTGCCAAACTCCATCCTCTTCCTCATCTGCAAAATGTGAATGGTGAGCGTGTGTCTCACAGGGTTGGTGTTAGCAGGGTTGAGGGAATCCCTATAAAGTGCTTATATGATACCTGGGCTTGGTAAATGCTTACAGTGTGTCAGCTTTGTCTCAGCCCACTGAAGCCTGCCATCGCTTTACTAATGAGGGTATTCATTCATTGGTTCATTCATTCATTCAGCATGTCTTTTTTTTTTTTTTTTGAGACAGAGTCTCCCTCTGTTACCCAGGCTAGAGTGCCGTGGCATCAGCCTAGCTCACAGCAACCTCAAACTCCTGGGCTCAAGCGATCCTTCTGCCTCAGCCTCCTGAGTAGCTGGGATTACAGGCATGCGCCACAATGCCCAGCTAATTTTTTCTATACATTTTTAGTTGGCCAATTAATTTCTCTCTATTTATAGTAGAGACGGGGTCTTGCTCTTGCTCAGGCTGGTCTCGGACTCCTGAGCTCAAGCGATCCTCCTGCCTCGGCTTCCCATAGTGCTAGGATTACAGGCGTGAGCCACCGCGCCCAGCTTCAGCATGTCTTTATTGGGTATATATGTGTGTGTCTTGGAGTTAGTGAATACTAAGGTAGAGTTGCCCCATCCTTTTTGTTTAGGTTGTATTATTTGTTAACTTCTGAGATAATTTTCACTCTAAAAAAGACTTGCAAAAATAGCTTATACCTTCACCCAACTTCCTGTTGTATTAACATCTTATGTAGTCATAGAGCCCTTATTAAAACCAGGAAATTAACCCTGGGACACTAGTATTAATTATAGTACATTTGGATTTCACAAGTTTTCTCATTAATGTCCTTTTTCTGAACCAGGATCCAATCCAGGATCCCATTTTGCCTTTAGTTGTCAGGTCTCCTTGGTTTCCTTCAATCTGTGACAGTTCCTCATGAGATCTTCCCTTGTCTTTCATGACCTTGACACCTCTGGAGAGTACTGGCCAATAATTTTGCAATTTGGGTTTGCCTGATGTTTCTCATGCCTAGATTGAGGTTGTGCCTTATCGGGAAGGAAACCACACAGACGATGTGGTTAATACATCTCCTTACTGGGATGTTAACCTTAGTCGCCTAGCTAAGGTGTTGTCTGAAAGGACTCCCCCCTGTAACTTACTACTTCTCCTTTTGTCATTGCTGTTGAGTTTCCCTGTAGCAGTGCTTCCCAACCTCGGCACGGCTTCTTGGGCTGGATGATTCTTTATGCGGGGACTGTCTTGTGCACTGCGGTATGTTTCGCAGCATCCTAGGCCTCTACACGCTGTAGGTCAAGGGCACACCCACACCCCTAGTTGGGACAAGTGAAAAACGTCTTCAGACCTTTCCAAATGTCCTTTGGGGCCAAAACACCTCCAATTAAAGAATCATTGACCTAGAAGATAGAAGTGGATAAAAGGTCATTTTTTTCACATCTATAATTTTTATATTAATAGTTTTCTTTACCTGTAACACAATACGAAACACAGAAAAGTACACAAATCGTAAGTGTACAGTTATGTGAAATAGATAATTTTATGAAGTTAAGTATTTATATCTCATTAAGAGTTTTAATAAGGAATCATGATTAAATTTTATTAAATGTCTTTTCAGCATCCATGAGGAGACTGAATGACTTCTCTGTTTTGAGTTATTAATATGGTAAATTATATCAGCTTATTTTCTAATATTGAACTATCTTTAAATTCTTGAAGTAGTTTTGCTTATGATCTTCCCTTTGACCCAAGAATTATATAAAAGAGATTTTTTAAATTTCCAGGTGGTAAGGTTATATAGTCTCTAGTTCTCTTTTTCAAAATTAATTCCTAGTTTTATTTCATTGTGCTGCAGTTCTGTTTTCCAGATTTTATTGAACTTAATGTTTATGAATATTCTGTGACCATGAGAGGTCTATTTGTTTTCAGGATATAGAGTTCTATTAATGAAGTCTATCCTAGTATGGCTTTTTTCCAGATTTTCTGTATCTTTGTGTTTTTGTCCATTTCATTTGTCATAAACTGAGAAAGGTAAATTAAACTCTTCCACTAATTATTTTGTTGTTGTTTTCCCTTATATTAAGTACAGTTTGCTCCATGAGATTCAATTCTGAGCTATTTGGTGCACAGGTAGTGTGATCGTACATCTCCATTGAGGATTGTAAGTTTTGCAGCACACGAAGTCCTTCCACGTGTCATTTTATGCTTTGGGCTCTGGATTGAGGTTTGGCTGACATGAGGAGTTCAATTCTTCTTTGCTTTTATTTCTGACTTTCTGAATCACGTTGTTTTAAATATTTCTTGTTATATAGTAAGTAGTCCCCCCATAGCCACGGTTTCAGTTGCCTTTAGTCAACCGTGGTCGAAAAATGGCAAATGTAAAGTTCCAGAAATAAACAATTCATAAGTTTTGAATTGTAGATCATTCTGAATAGCATGATAAAATCTTGTGCCATTTACTTTGTCTCTCCTGGGACATGCATCTTCCCTCTGTCCGGTGTATCCATGCTGTCTATACTCCCTGCCCGTTAGTTACTTGGTAGCCTTTTTTTCAATGAGATCAACTGTCTTGGAATCCCAGTACTTGTGTGGAACTCATCTTTATTTTTCTTGACACCTTTCCTACCGCATAGGAATCTCTAAGACATACGCCAGGGACCGCATGTTTTTGGGCAAACTGCACGTTATTTAAATCATCATAACTACAGATCATAATGCAGTTTAGGTGTTGTTTTTCAATAATTATAACATTTTTATTTACAAAAACAATTAAACAACTAATTAAACAATTAAAATTCCTAGTACTTTTTTAACGTATGGTACTGCATAAAACATTTTCCTCTATGAAGAGGGACCAAACAAAATTTACATAAGTATCTAGATTCACTCCTTTTTCCATGGGTGGCACAAACTCTGCAGGTTCTGGTGGATCTTTACGACCTGCTCTCCTTGCACCCCCAGGGGAAGGGCTGGACAGATTTCTCTCTGGTTCCGGAGAGCCTTCATTATTGTCATCCGTTATCCAGTCTCTCGCCACCGATAGCAGAAACTGTTTATACTTCATTTTTGCTTGTGGATTGAGGATGTTGTACACTCTAAATGAATTGAAAAGTCCACAGTTTATAAGGGACAGCACTACTTTTTTTGTCCATTTCATCGTTTTCCTTAGACTGGAACAACACGAAAGGAATTAATCTGCACAGTCAAAGCCTTTCATGTGGGCATTGTATTCCTTGATGCAGGTAGGTTTTACAACATTCTCTCCCATTTTTCTGTTTTTTTTCCTGTTGTCGAGACAGAAGTGTCATGGATCGTTGATATCATTCGGACAACCCACTTGTCTTTCCATGCTAGGAGAAGAATATCACCTTTTCTGGAAAATATTATGTCACCTTTCTTCATTCTTGATGTTTTCATTTGCAAATTTGGCAGTAAACCTCTACTCTCCCTAATGGACAAGACAGTGTGTTGACATCTAAGATCCATAACAGATGGCTTGCGAAACACGAGAAAATTCATGAGCGGTACGAAAGGTGTTAATCATGGCCCCAAAGCACGAGAGAAGTGATGTTGGCAATTCAGATATGCCAAAGAGAAGCTGTAAAGTGCTTTCCTTACATGAAGAGGTGAGAAGTCTTGACTTAATAAGGAAAGAAAAATAATCATATGCTGAGGTTGCTAAGATCCACAGTAAGAACAATGTATCCCCCATAGATAAGACAGAACTATTGTGTAGTATATAATTGAGTTTTGGTTTGTGATCTAATCCAGCGGTCCCCAGCCTTTTTGGCACCAGGGGCCAGTTTCATGGAAGATAATTTTTCCACAGACAGCAGGGGGTGAAGGGGAATGGTTTTGGGATGAATAAAGTATATTACATTTATTGTGCAGTCAAACCTCTCTGCTAAAGATAATCTGTATTTCCAGCCGCTCCCCAGTGCTAGCATCACTGCCTCAGCTCCACCTCAGATCATCAGGCATTAGATTCTCATGAGTGCACAACCTAGATCCCTCACATGCCCAGTTTACAGTAGGGTTCGCACTTCTGTGAGAATCTAATGCCCCCGTTGATCTGACCGGAGGTGGAGCTTACGCAGTGATGTGAGAGATGGGGCATGGCTATAAATACAGATGAAGCTTCGCTCACCTGCGCTCGTCTGCTGCTGTGAGGCCCGGTTCCTAACAGGCCACAGACTGGTCTCAGTCTGTGACCCGGAGGTTGGGGACCACAGATCTAATATAAAAGATTTTTTTATTTTAATAGATGAGTTTAGCTCATTTACTGCTATGTTAGATATATTTGGTCCGAGTTTCCTCACTATATTTTATCTTATGCTTTCTGTTTTTATTGCTTCTTTTTTTCCTTCCTCATTATATTTTCTGGATTTTCCTTGCTTTTTATATCTTATGTTTCTTCTTTAGAAGACTTATGTTCTTGTTGCAGTGATCACCCTGTAACTAACTGTATACATTTAATTCTCCATGTTTTTATACTTTTAATGCTTTAAAGATATCCCCTAGTCTTTGGTATATTGGAATGTATCAAAAACATATCTGTGTTAGTGCTCTACTGCTCCTTAAAAAATCACTACACAAGGCAGTGGCTTAAAACAACACACATTTGTTATCTCTCAGGTGCTGTGAGTCGGGAACGTAGGCATGGCTTGGCTGGGTCTTCTGCGTCACGGTCTTCAACGAGGCTACACTCGAGGCGTTGGTCCAGGGTGTGTAGTCTCATCTGAAGGCTCAACTGCAGAAAGATTTGCTTCCAATCTCTCTTAATAGTTGTTAGTAGCACTCAGTTCCTTGCAGGTTGTTGAACTGAGGTTGCTTTCTTTCAGGAGAGCTTATATTTGTTTTACCCAAAGCCAGGGACTGCCACTAACCTCTCTACTGGTGTAACCTGGTGTCCCAGGTGGAACCTCCAACCTTGCTACCGGCCCCAGACTTTTTCCCCCAACTGTAGTGCCAAGACCAGTGCCAGCCCTCGGGGGAACCTACCCTAGTATTGCTTATCACTGATCGATATATGTTTGTATGTATGTATAAATAGAGCTGTGTATGTATTTCATGTTTGTTTGCTCGGATATTTCCTTTACATCTGGTGAGCTCAGCGATAGGAATTCTGTTTTGTTGCAGTCCCTAGCTGTTTTCTACTGGAAGAACAGCCCTGCCTCCCACAGAGTATCTAGTCTGCTGTTCCTGGAAGCAGGTGCAATAGTCAGTCACCCTAACCCCATGAGCATGAGCAAGTAGATGCATTTCCACCTCCAGGCCCCTTCCTTCCCTCACTGCCAAATATTATTTTTCTGCATGGTCAACATTTCCTTTAGAAGTTCTTATAGCTCAGTTTTTAAAATTTTTCTGTTATATTTTTGTCCTTCTCCCAGCTAGAAAAGGTAAAGAAGTTGGTGTATATAGAGGCAGCCGCCATGCTCCTGCCTCAGCCCACCTTCAGAAACCCTGGTCCGGGTTTCTGTCACATGTGTTCTGTCCTCTGACTCCAGTCCTCACATTGGTTTCAGTTGCTACCTTCTTCAGTGCTCGCTGCTAGTCATTTGCTTTGGGTTCGCCAGCCATTTCTTAGCTGGCCGAAGATCATCCTTTGGTATTTTCTCCACAAAAGGATTTTACTATTTGTAAGTTCAAAAATGTTTTTCTGTCACCTAAATACTTGAGTGGTGTTAGCTGATACACAATTCCTGGGCCACGTGTTCATTCCTTGTGTCCTGTCAGCCTCACCCCACCCCCCTGGAGTAATGCAGATGTGGAGACAGACATCTGCATGCGGCCTCAGCTCTTTCCCCACTATCCAGGGTTTAATCTCTTTGCCTGGCCGCCCGAAGGATTTTTGGCTTTGTCCTTGAAGTCCAGCAACTTTATCAGGACGTGCTGGGTCTGGGTTCATCATCCTCTGCCGTTTTTTCCTGGAACGGGGCTTTGCTTTTCAATCTGAGCCTGAGGTCGTCTTTCTGTTCAGGTTAGGGTCTTGAATTTCTATTCAAATACCTTTTCTGTTACATTATTTTAGTTCTCTTCTTCAAGAGTCTTGTGCTTCTGACCCAGCCCGGGCCCCTTGACTTTCGCAAACATCTCATTGGAGAAGTGGAGGAAACGTAAGAGAAAGCCCCATCCTGTGTGCCGTCCGGGGCTGTTGTGGGGCTCAGGATGACAGGCATCAGAGCACTTTGTCATTTGCAAACATGGCATGAATGCCAGGTCTGCATCTAGCAGCATCCCAGTGACCATGAGCATTCACGTAGTCTACTCTGTCCCGTAGTGGAAATCAATCAGAGGAATAGTGATTGCATGGCTTGGACACACAGAGTGGTGCTGGTGGCTGAGCTTGGGGCAGAGACTGCAGTTCTAAAGTCCCCTTTGCAGCTCATTCCCCTTTTCTAATATACCATTGTTCTAATATACCATTATTCTAATATACCTTGTTCTAATATACCATTATTCTAATATACCATTGTTCTAATATACCATTATTCTAATATACCTTGTTCTAATATACCTTGTTCCAATATACCATAGTTTATTCATTCAGCTGTTGCCGGACATTTGGATCATTCAAACTTGGAACTAATACAAATGGTGTTGCAATGAACTTTCTTGACAATGTCTTTGGTGAACATATACACATATTTTTTTTTTTTTTGTTACATACTTAGGATTGGAATTGCTGGGTATTAGAATAGCTTTAGTAAATACTGCCAGTGAGTTTTCCAAAGCCGTTGAACAGAGTTAAAATCTCACCAGCAGTGCACAAGAGTTCCCGTTGTGCCACATTCTTGCCGACGCTCGGTGTTCTTCATCGTTTTTATTCTAGACACTCTTGTGGGTGTGTAGAGGTACTAATGGTGCTTTTAACTTGCCTTCCCTGATGACTAAAGAAACCAAGCACCTTTTCATAGGTTTACTAGCCATTTAAATGTCCTCTCTTGTGAAGTGTCTGTTCAAGACTTTTGCCCATTTTTCTACTGAGTCTTTTTCTTCATTGACCTATAAGAGTTCTTTGTTGTTTTATAAAAATATACGCTGGATACAAACACTTTGGTTATATGTATTAAAAATATCTCTCATGTATTTCAGATTTCTTCTTTCATTTTCTCATAGGTATCTTTTGATAAACAGAAGTTCCTAATTTTAATATAGTATAATTCATCAGTTTTTTTTCTTTAGGGTTATTACTTTTTGTGTTCTGTTTAAGGAATCTTTGCCTAACGTCATTCTCCTTTGATGATTAGAAAAGTTTTATGAGAAAGCACTGTCTATAAAATGCATAATAAACAATTTACACCACCTTCTTCCTCTTTCTCCTGATGTGGCAGTTCCTTCTCCTAATCCCAAGCACTCCTACCCCATAAATTCACCTCCTGGGTCAGCCTTGTCTCATGAGCACGTGTCTGCGCATGGACGCCACGCTTTTGAAGAGCTCTTAGGTCAAAGTGCATGGAATCAAACATTTAATGAGGCGCAGGCAGTCTTTATGAGACCAGCTGGTGTTGCGCTGAAGGCTCTCATCTTTTTACCATCCCTTTGAGAGGTGAACAGTAATGGGAACATGTAGACTTTTCTGAACCCAAATGTACAGTATTCTACTTGAATCATCGACTTCTTTAAGGGCAAAAATCAGCTCTGACATACTTGAAAAATGAGAAAGAGCTGTGGGCTTTTCTTAGCTCTTTTTAAAACCCCCTCCAGCTCTGCTTTCCTTGCCTTTCTCTTATTTTTGTCCCTTCAACTTCTAAACATTTTTTTTTTAACTTTAGACAGCACAGTTGTGTGTCTGTTCCATGCAGATGTTTGAGATTACTTGGAACAGCAGACTCTAAACTGAGCGTGCACGCCATTTGTAAGCTACGCCGTGACAGGGTCCCCGCCACACCCTGGAGGGTGATGTCTCCCTGTTCCCGCTCCGGACTTTGGGTTTGGCATCCTGGATCGCTGTGTCTTTAAAAGATCCTTAAGTACATCTGTTGTCAATTTTCAGACCATGAGGCGAGGATTTGGGTGCAAGTAGTTTATCTGGGAAGTGATCCCAGAAAGCCCCGAGAGGGGACAAGAGAGGGGAGTCAGGAAAGGTGCCCTGATGGGTATGTGACTGCCCGAGGCAACAGGCCATCCCACCAGGACCCTCTGAGAGACACATGGAACTTGCCTCAGTGTCATCCCCCCCAAGTGGGCTGGGGGTTATCCAGCGCCTGTCCCTTTTGGTTGAAGGCGCTGCCTGCACATGAGTCCTCAGGGGAAGGACACTGGCTATGTCTGCCTCAGTGATTTTGATAAATTGTCTCATTCTGAGTACTTTGTTGAAGTCCAAATTTCCTATTAATACAACTGGGAGTCTGTGTTTTTAAATGCCTATTCCTGTTTTAGTAGAATTATGTTAATTGTAGTATTTGTATAGGTTCCAAAATTCTCTAGGTGAAATACTATAAGAAATTATGCATATTTCAGCTGAGCTAGAAAACAGGTGACCATAGGGAGAAGGGAATGTTGCCTCTGTAACCCTTTGGTCACAGGGCCTGAGCACTTCAGGGCCCTTTGATGTCACTTTTGGGCCTCATAACGGCTGCCCGCTCCTGCAACCTCAGCTCCAGAGCTGCCTCTTCCAGAAAGCCCTCTCTGATGAGGCTTGGTTCGATCCTTTTCCTATGTGCTCTGTGCAGCCCTGGGCATCTGCTGATCCCTCACTACATTCAGTGGACAGGGTTTGTTTGCTGAGCACTCCTGGGAGGCGGGGGCTGCTGCTCCTGGCTGTGCCCTGCCTCTCATACCTCCCAGGCCCTCGGAAACAAGCCCTCCTTAGGAGGAAATGCACAGAATTTTGTTGATGTAAATGAACCAGTTGAAATGATGCCCCTATTTTTTGGACATCCAGACCCATGACCCCCCCCGTTCCCCCATATGGTTCAAATCCCGAATGGTAACTGGGCCACACCCGAGCCCAGCTGTGACCTGTGTGTGTGGGCGTTCTCCGAAATCACGGTTCCTTCCCTTGTCCCACAGCATCTGATGTGCGCTGGGCTGTGGTGCCTGGTAGAAGGAGATACGTCCTGCAAGACCAAGCTGGACCCTCCCCTGGATGGCACCGAATGTGGGGCAGACAAGGTAACCCCCGGCCTCCCTCTGCCCCAGCAGGCAGCCCCCGTCTCCTGGGCACCCGGCTCCTCTCCTGCTGGAAGGCTGTCTGTGCTCTGTGCTCAGGAGCCCCCCAAACGTCCCTCGGGCACCACATAAGTGCCCACGGAGCCCACTCCAGGCACGGAGGGCTCCTGCCTCACCTCACTCCTTTTTCTAATAAGATGTAAGAATCATTTACTTTATGTTTTTGTCAGATTAACTCCTTTTGTCACATGAGTGAATTTCCTTAAAAGGAAAACTTTCTATCAGTGTATTTTAAATGAGAAAAACAATATCACCTGCCATACGCAAAAAGCTCTCATAAAATGAATTTGATAAGAACAGTGTTATCCAACTCTAGCTAGATGTTAAGAGAGCGAGCCTGATCCTCGTGAGATCAGTGTTAGGAGAGGGGACGGGACCAGCAGCCACAGAGACTCTGTAGTCTCGCCGCAGGGATTGAAGGAGAGTTGAAAAAGGAAATTACGTTTCACTCTGATGCCGTGGTTGGGAGCCACGAAATTGCATCTTGTGCCCTAGGGCATATGCCATGCACTTTGGGAAGTTTCATTTTAGAGGATGGGTTTTCTCTTCTCTTCAGAAAGAACCAAGGTTCACCCATGTGGAACTGGTTTGTCATCTCTAAGCAGCAAACCCAACACACTCTGAAGTTCAAACCTCAGAACCAGGAAATGCTGCCTTACAGAGAGAAACACACTCACATTAAGCACAATTTATAGAAGCTCAGGTCTCTTCATGAGCCATGTGGATTAATCCTTTTCCTGGGAATTCAGACAATCCTAATGGAGCACATTCCATGTAGAAATTTAGGGCAAAATCCAAACCTCAGAGGGATATAGGTGTCAGGTTGAGTAAGTAAGGAATATCACTAAAGTTAGCAAACATGCACAACCTGAAATAATATACTTTTATGTAATTTTTGGAAATTGATTTTTGGCAGCATGGCATTTTTTGGCAAGGAGGGAATCGCAGCCCTGTGGTCTCGAGTGAGCAGCTTTGCTGAGTGCTTGGGGCCCTGGCCCTCCCTGCTGTGTTTCAGTGGTGCCGAGCGGGAGACTGTGTGAGCAAGACGCCCATCCCGGAGCACGTGGACGGAGACTGGAGCCCGTGGGGTGCCTGGAGCATGTGTAGCCGAACGTGTGGGACGGGAGCCCGCTTCCGGCAGAGGAAATGTGACAACCCCCCGTGAGTCCCCCTCACCCAGGCATTCCCCAGTGGGCAGTGATTGGGGTTTCCCAGCTGCAGCTCTCTCTGCCTCCCACAAAGCACAGCCTGCCTCCCACTAATAATCAGAAAGGAAGGGAAATAAAATCAAGCCAAGATCCAGGGTGCGGGGGCCCTGTGTATGTGTGAAATGACATCTCAGCTTAAACAGCTCTTTCTGTGAACTTGGATGCAGTAACATTCTATGGTGAGCTGGCTCCTTCATTCCTTACTGGGGCCCTGGTGGAAACGTTTCCCAGGACAGCTAATGACAGTCTCCCTCGCCTGCAGTGGAGGGTCATTCTCAGGCAGCCTGTAGACCTTCAGGAAAGAGAAGCTGACCTTCAACTTGGCTGTGAGCTGATTTGGGGGCAGCCTGGTGGTTCATGAGTCACAAAGTATCTGGGTTCAGCTGTCTTGTTCATCCAAATATTTTTCATGGGTCCTCCTAGACCTATGTGACAGAAATAAGTGTTTGGGGTGTTTTTCCTGTTCGATTTCTTTTTATTGACTCTGAGGACAGCATGAGCCGCCGCCTTCACCTTCGTGCAGATTGTCCAGAAGATGCAGGGATAGATTTTGTCCCCAGTTATACTAATAATGCCTTCACCACTGGTTTCTCCCTTCTCCTCTTGAAATTTCCTGTTTTTTTTCCTTAATATTTCTCTTAATCGTCTGTTTTATGCCTTGTGTGTCATCAATTGCATCACGTCTATTTTGAAAACAAACAAGTTGTAAATCATGACTAATGAGAAGTGTCCACATTTAGATCCTATTGATGCACACTTAGCAGATGACTCTTGCGTTTGGAAATCCTGATGCCCAGGCTAGACCCCAGACCAATGAAATCACAGACCCTATGGGTGGGACCCAGGAATTGGATGTTTTAAATCTAAACTCTGACTCCAGTGGCCAGCCAACGTTGGGAACCTCCAGATGAAAGGAAAACTTGCGCTCACAGTTTAGTCAATGACGGGAACGCCATCCTTTCCAGGAATGCCGTAAGAATTGGCATCGAGTATTATGTCTATTAAAACCTTCCCCTCTAGAACCCTGCAGAGTACTTGGCACATAGTAGGTATTTAATCTGTTAGGAATGACTTCTTCATTAAAAGCGTGGGTGGCAGATGCTTAGAAACTCTAGTTAGCTAAATGGTGAGAAATTAATAGAGAGTGGTTTCAGGTTTTACATTTCTCTGTGTTGAAGTTAATAGTTTGACGTCAAGCCCTGCAAAGAAACCTTTGGGTTTGGATTCATGGTGCTGAGATTTGGGCCTAGCTTTGTTGGTTATTGGTCATGTGACCTTGAGGAAGACCCTTCTGTTCTCTGGCCTCAGTTCCCCCCCTTAGAGGGAGCTGACAGGGTAGAGTGGGAAGAGCCAGACTTAAAAGCCAGGGCAGACAAGTCTTCAAATCCCAGTGCAACTCCTTATAACAACTGACGGCTGTTACTTACCTCTTCATCTAAAAACTGGAATAATTCATGAGAACGCATAGAAAATCTTGACCTGTATTTAATAAGTGGCCCCTCTTGTGGTTTGCACTAACAGAAGAGCTGTGATGAGACCGCTTACCCTGCCCTGCCTACCCACAGAGCAGTTTTGCAGCTCAGAGCGGGGCCACTTAAGTGGAGAGGCTTTGTTAAGTGCAGAGAGAAATTTGCAAGTGTTGAGGTTGTCGTGAGTGCACCATGTTTGTAATTGGAGCTCATGGGCCCTGGCCAAAGATGGGTCCCCTTTGGCACATAACATATGTTATCCTATGTCAGATGACACCTTGTGAATGTCATAGTAGGAGGATAGCAGAACCACTAAATACCCAAAGGACCCTATATCCTGAGACTGTCAACATTTAGACTGTTTTAGGTGAGGGTAAGAATAAAGAGTTATCAATGCTAAGTGAATGCAGTAGGCACAACTTCTAAGAGACCCAGTGTTGTCTGTTTTCTTGGGATGACACTGGCACGGCCATCCTCCCAATTGGTGGCCTAGAGAGGAGGCTTTCCCAAGCTTTGTGGCCTCATGCCTTGGCTGGACCCTGTCACTGTCCCCACTATTCCCTGTCCTGCCCACCGTGGGTGCTCTGGGATACCACGGGGGCATTTTGCGACGAGAGGCCGCTAAAGACCCCCAAATTCAGCGAGCCGTGTGAGCATACCCTCCCTGGCCTGGCCTGCCGTGGGATTCACGTGTTGGGACTCTCACCCTGGCCCTCCAGGTCCAGTGGCGCCAGGAGGGAGGCTGTCATGGAAACCACAGCGTTGCTGTAAAAGTCTTCCTTACTGTAAAAGTCTTCCGTTCCTCCTCTTCCTCCGGCTCTCCTCCCTCCCCCGCCAGGGCGGTTATGGCTTTTCTCTCCGTTGCTCTTCTTCCCTGCGCTGTCGTTGAGGAGTGTGGGAATTTGCAGGGCCACCGCACACTGGCAGCGGAGGGTTTGCGGGACTCAGCACGTCGGATTGTTACAGGCATTGATGCCTCTTCACGTCCAATGTGTCACCCAGAGACACCCCTTGGGGCAGGGTGACGGTGGAAGTACCAGAGCGGCAGGCGGCTCTCTCACTGCCCCAGCCCGTGCGTACCTTGCCAGGCCGGGACTCTGGACCCTGCCAGGTGTGGGCCTGTAGTGACAGGCAGACAGACAAAATCCCTGCCCACCCTCAAGGGGCGCTGCCCCACCAACTTCTCTGGTTTTCTCCCCGACACTCCAAACCTGGCACTTCTAAACTGTGGCCTCCCCTCCCAACCCACTTTCCCCCTCAGTAAACAGTACCACGTCCTTGCACTGCTCCAGGCCAAAGCCTCTGAGTCCCTGTGGCAGGGTCTTGTGGCCCTACCTCCTCCACGTCCGGTCGTGGTAAGAGTGGTGAACGCAGCAGGTCCTCACCTGTGCCGGGTTCCCTCCGGCAGTTACGTAGTGTAACAAATGACTGGTGCAGTCCTGTGCAAGAGGTATTGTTCTTATCCCCATTGTACAGAGAAAAGCTGAATCAGAGAAATTAGGTAACTTGCCCAAGGTCACACAGTGAGACGGTGGCGGGCCAGGTTTGGAACCTAGTTCTGGAAACCGGAAGTCCAAAATCAAGGTGTCAGCGGGTTTGGTTCCTTCCTGAAAGTACAGGAGGATCCGCCTCCTGTCTCCCACGGCTTCTGGCAATCTTCGCCCTCTTGGCTGGTAGACGCTTCGCTTTAATCTCTGCCACGACCTTCGCGTGGTCTCTTCCCTGCCTGTCTTCTCACCTTTTCTTCTCTTAGAAGACTTGTCATTGGATTTAGCGCCCATCCTAATCCAGGATGATCTTGTCTCAATATCCTTGACTTAATTACACCTGCCAGGACCCTTTCTAGTCTGACAGGTCAGCCCACCCAACCTGAGAGCCTCCTTGCTGCTCCACCACAGCGTTCCAGCCTCAGCACCTTCACGGCACTCTCTTCTCTCTCCCTAACTCGCCTCAGCCTCTCTTTGGGTCTCAATGTAAATGTCTTCTGGAGAGTTCTTGTCCCTGACACCCTGCTTAAAGTGGCGGGCTCTCCCAGCACCTCTCCCTAACGCAGCAGGTGTTGTAACAGGTGGTTGTTGCAGTTGTGTGTTTGCTTGCCTGCTCCTACTCTGTCCTCCCCGCTGGCCCTCAGGTTCCAGAGGCCTGGGACAGGCCCCACCTGTTTGGATGCCGTTCTCCCTTCCGCGCCACTCCATAAAATACGCTGAACGCCTTACTGCCTGGACACGTGCCCAAGAAAAGCAATCTCTGCAATTCCACTGCCCCAAACACCTCCCTGATATCATTTTCCCCCTGAAACACAAAGGTTATTGTCAATTATTAGGCCAAAAAGGCAGATCCCCAGGCAGGTCTCCTGCCCTTGTGTCATGGATGGCCTCCCAGATGCTATGAACGGCCACGTGAGGCCCATCTGTCACCCTTGTCCGCCCTGCCCTGCCCCAGAGAGGTTGTGCTCACAGCCAGGGATGCCCAGCACCATCTCAAGCAAAAGCCTTCAGTCTGCTCTTTCACAGTGACGGTGTGGCTCTTTCCCGTTCTGAACAGAAACAACATGCTCTCTTTCCCCTTGTAGTTTTCTACAAAGCGTCTCACCTTCGTGGATCCAGCCCAAGTGAGTGGGAAGGCACGGGGCAGGCCTTGGGGGGTGGCTCAGCAGCTGCCTTGGGTGCTTCCCAAAGAGACAGGGGACGCGGACGGTGTTTTATGAGGTCCTGGCTTCAGTCTCCCGCCTGCTTCTGCACCACGGCCTGACGCGGTGATTGTTACAAAGCACAGCTGACCGAGGCCTGGGAGCCAATCTCTGACCAAAACAACGTCTTCTCCCGGTCTCACTCCTTAAATCACCGGCCGCTGCCTTGAGATTCCATAGGATGTCCAAACCTCGCTGCTGTGTGCGTCTCAGGCTTGGAGCGCTCCCACCCCACCCCCACCCCCTTCACTTTATATTCCTGGCGCCGTTCCCGTCTTCTGCAGCTGGTTTATTCACTGTCCAAAAATATTGGCAAGAGAGTCCCCCTCCCCCCACTTTTTTTCTAGTCTTGGTCTTTACAGCTATTAGAATTTTTATTTTTTGCTGCTGACCTTGAGGCCTTGGGGACCATCCGTGTTTTCAAACCAGCTTCCTAGGCTCATCTTTTCCTGCCATAGTTTATGTCGCCGTGGGTGGGAGTCATGCCAAACAACTGCAAGGTAGAACATGCATCTCTAGCTCGCATTCTGGTACCCCATCGAAGGCTTGTGTGTGGGGAGGGTTGGGGAGGAGAAGGGCTTAGGGACAGGTGTATGAAAAGCCAGCGCTGCCCCAGCAAGTGGAGGCTGTGCGGGCGAGGGGGGTGCAGAGCCAGGATGTCCCGCAGCATGGCGCCCCGAGCACCGGGAGGGAGAGGAAAGCGGCTAGCCCGCTGAGACTCCGTGAGAGGACGGGTGGAGTGAGGTTATGTGCCTGTAATTGGTTTTTGCTTCCCCAGTGAAACCCCATCTGTATGCTTTCAGTGTGCCAGCGACCTGGCGTTCATATGGATAGTTTTTAAAAATCCCAAGTCGTCTACACTGGAGCATAAGTTACATGTGTTACTTGGATACCTTTCAGAGGAGGCCTTAAAACTGGGACATCTGCTGCCCTGAGGGTGCGTTAGCAGCCCGGCACTACTCCTGAAACCCTATGGCCTTGCCTCGCTCGCTCCTTGGAGGCTTAGGAGCCTGGGGCCGCCAGGGCAGGGGCCAGAGCTGCCAGCTGAGAGCTCTGTGTCTGCTTGGTAAACTAGTCTGAACTGCCGCCATCACTGTACCTTCTTCTGATCTCTCTTCATTTAATAGAGCGAAGCAGCAAATAAAGTGGCATCTTTCTCTTCTAGTCTACCTCGATTCTACCTGTCCATCCTCTCCCGGGGAAAGGGGCAGATCTCTTGCCGCGTGAGCCTGCTCATCTCAGCAAACCTTCGCTGCTGCTCTGCTGTGTTTGGGTCGGCCCAGGGCACCACGGACCCCACCCCAGCAGGAGACCCTCCTCGTCTGCAGGAGGTTGGGGAAGATTTGGGGTGGAACTTACCTTTCTCCCTACGCTTCCAGTTTCTCACCAAAGCCTCTCTACCTTACTCTTTTCCTTATTTTTGAACGTATTTATGAAGGTGTAACATATAGAAAAGTGAAGCTCCCTGCACAGCATCGCTCACCACAATTGAATGTGTGTCTGGGCACACGTGTAGGTGCATGTCAGCGCAGTGGGAGGGGTGTCTCCTGATCCTAGTGCATGTGTGACCACATGACAGCCACCAGCTTTGCAGACTGGCTGTGTCACCACCACAGCCGTGAGCCATGGTGTATTTCCACATCCTCCTCATCCTCACTGACACCCAGGGTTGTCAGTCAGTCCTTCCCATTCCAGCTGTTCTGGTGGGTATGTAGCAGTATCTCGCCGAGGTTTAGTTTGCATTTCCTTCATCAGTAACGAGGCTGAGCATCTGCGCATGCCTGTACGTGTCCTTTGGATACTTGTGAAGCGCCTGTTCAGGTCGTTTGGTTTTATATCTGAGCTTCTACTTTATTCCTGTTTAGAAAGTCCTGAAACTAGAAGTTGTGGATTGATATTGAAGATTATCTTAAAAAACCCATCGCACCCCACTAACTACATCAGTCTCAGGCTGTCCTTTCAGACCTCGTGGCAGCTGACGGGCACCCGCACCTGCTGGGTCCTGGAGCTCGTGCGTACTGCATCTCTCGTCTCCACCTCTCACTCACCAGCAGAGCAGTTACTCAACCTACCGGTGCCTCAGTTTCCTCTTCTGAAAGGATGGCGTTGGGACTCCCTTCTGATTCTTGGTGTGATAGCTCAACCTTGGTGATAGCTCAACCTTTGCCTGCTCAGCCCAGCACGGGATCCTTGGTAAAGCTGATCCCCTCCTTCAAGTCTCCCACAGAACTTGTGGGAGTTCCCTGTCAGCCTGGCTCACAGCAGCCTCAAACTCTAGGGCTCAAGTGATCTTCCTGCCTCAGCCTCCCTAGTTGCTGGGACTGCAGGTGTGTGTCATGACTCCCAGCTAATTTTTTCTATTTTTAGTAGAAACAGGGTCTCATTCTTGCTCAGGTTGGTCTTGAACTCCTGACCTCAAGTGATCCTCCCACCTTGGCCTCCCAGAGTGCTAGGATGCCAGGCATGAGCCACCATGCCCAGCCTAGTTTTTTCCTTTGAATGAGCCATACTTTCTCATTTCTTTGTGTGTCTTGTGATTTTTTGTTGTTGTTGTTGCTGAAAACTAGACATTTGAATCTTATAATGTGGTAATTCTGGAAACAGAGAAACAAATTCTCCCCTTTCCCCAGGGTTTGCTTTCATGTTTTTTTTAATTTTGTTTTGTTTTATGACTGGATGGGTGGAGGTGGGAGGTGGAGATGAGGGGTTGGTAGGCTGAATAAGGGCGCAAAGGAGACTTGCCCATGGGAGAAGGTTGGACAGGGAGAAGCAGCAGCACAAGCCGCTCTGGAGGGAGGCACGCCACAGCACATGTGGAACCCCATGGGCTGCTGCTCCAGGCCCTCTTTCTTCTGGATCCAGTTCTCGTATGTCATGTCTAGTCTCTTGTCCACATCCCCACTGTCAGGTGTACAGGTAGCTGGTGTAAGGGGGTCAGCTGGATGTGAAAGTGGAGAATTCAGTTGGTGGGAAGGGATGAAACTGAAGGTAAAATGAAGCTTGATGACAACGCAGGAAGTTAATTACATAATGTGCACAAATGGCAGTCCACACCCTGAGGTATGTCGGAAATGTAGCTTCCTTTATTTTTCTATAGACCAACCTAATTTGTGTTTTTAAACTCCCAGTTCATGTGAGATTCCTATCACTTCAGTTTTTGCCCCACTTTCCCTGAGCCTGAATCTCAGTTCTGCAAAGATGCATCTGGTCCTGCGGCATCCGTGTGGTATGTTAGTTTCCTGGTGCTGCCGTAACAAAGTCCCACAAGCTTTATGGTCTCACAGTTCCACAGGCTGGAAGTCCAAGATCAAAGTGTCAGCAGTGCTGGCTCTTCCTGAGGGCTGTGAGGAAAATCTGTCCCCAGCCTCTCTACTAGCTTCTGATGGTTTGCTGACCATTTTTGGCATTCCTTGGAATATAGATGCTTCATCCCAATCCCTGCTTTCATCTTGTAAGGATATTCTCCCTGTGTGTTTGTCTCCAGATTTCCACTTTTTATAAGGACAGTTCATCTTGGATTAGGGGCTCAACCTCGTCTAGTATGATTCATTTTAACTAATTATAACCGCAATGGCCCTATTTCCAAATAAGGTCACGTTCTGAGTTACTGGAGGTTAGGACTGCAACATATGAATTTTGAGGAGGACACAATTGGGCTTATAACACCTTGCCGTACAGCATCTGATGCATCACTCATTCCCTTTCTGGTCCCCAGTCGTGGGGACTCACCTGTTGCCATGGTAATGTCTCTCCTGCTGGCCCACATGGCTCTTCAGGGCCAGCCCCTCTCTCCTCCTTCCACACTCTGCTCTGTGGCACCTGGTGCTTGGCCCAGGGTCCTTGGGGAGGCATCTCAGGCTCCATCTACCTAAATATACCATGCAATCATTTCTGAGGTCAGCTGCCCCCCACGCCCCAGTCTTCTAGAGGGGAAACAGAACATGTAGACCCTCCGCTCTCAGATCCCATAAGCCTTGTAGAGGTTTAGCCATTTCCTAATTTGGGCCTATCTTGGAGACCAGAGCTCAGGGCCCCACTATGGGGTCACCAATGTATATATTCTCCCTAGGCCGCCTCTACTCCCAGGGGAGGGAATTGTTTCCTGGAATATATGAAGTAGACAGAGAGATATGAAGGGAGCCTTTCTTTCTTCTCAGGATGTTTTTTTCCAGGCCTCTGGAAGGAGCTGGCAGACTATGGCCCGTGGGCCGAATCTGGCTCACCACCTGCTTGTTTAAATACGGTTTTATTGAAACACAGCCATGCCCATTCTTTTACATATTGTCTCTGGCTGCTTTTATGCTATGGTGGAAGAATTAAATAGTTACAACAGAAACTGTGTGTGGCTCACGAAACCAAAAATATTCATTATCTGGGCCTTTATAGGAAAAGTTTGTCAACCCTTGATGTAGACTCATAGTATGCAAAAGCCTGAAGACTTCTACCATGTATCTGTCCCCTAAAGCAGTGTTCGCAGGGTGGCCTTGCCATCTGGATGTGAGAAATGGCAAGGGGAGGAAAAGAAATACCCAAAATGACATAGTTAATGTGTCAGAAATGTCATCCTGCCAACAGATGTGTGAAATTTGCGCACATTCATTGAGCAGAACAGTTGTGATTTGTGCTCTTTTCTCTCATATGGTGAATTTCAGTAAAAAGTATGAGGGAAAACGAGAAATCTCACTCCATCGTGATGATCTTGGCATCATGGAGATGAACTGAACCATGAAGGTTGCCCAGGTCAGAGTCCTCCAAGGACACCCTGGGGCCTCGCGGAAGAGCGGGCAGAGCTCACACTCGTGGACTTGGCCAGTGACTATAGCCCGGGTCTCCAGAACTGCTTGAATCCCAGTGTAAGCACAGAGCGTCCCAGATGCAAGACTGCAGCACTGACCACCTATGGTCTCACACGTGCCCAGCTGAAGGTGGCACAGCCAGGGCCTAACTGGCCTCCACCCATGAGCACGTGAACTCATCATTCTTGTTCTTTTCACTATAAACAAGAGCTGCTTATTTACTCATCCTGAAACTTAGCGACCCCCAGAGCATACCCAGGGGCCATTTAAACATCTTCATTTCAGAGAACAGTTCCCTGCCCGGAAAAAAAAGTTCTTTGGGGTTTTTCAGTGTTATCCATGGCCAAATTTAAGTTCAAATGAAAGAAAATTTGTGGATCTTGCTGAACTGGTACCCACTGCATTCTGTTGCCAGATGACCTTTGTTTGCATTTCTTAGGTGAATCTTTCCGACGGCTGACTTAAATATGTCGTCAGCGTGAGTCTGGGATTGCTGAGTTGTGGTCTGCGGAGGGGGTTGCTTTGGAAACCTTGCCCCGCATGTCCCCCTCCTGGCAAGAGAGACAAAAGCGAATGCCCCTGCTGTTCTGCGGCCCCGTCTGGTTAATGCAGACCTTCCCCTTCCTTCTAGCCCTGGGCCTGGAGGCACACACTGCCTGGGCGCCAGTGTGGAGCATGCAGTCTGCGAGAACCCGCCCTGCCCCAAGGGTCTGCCCAGCTTCCGGGACCAGCAGTGCCAGGCGCACGACCGACTGAGCAACAAGAAGAAGGGCCTGCTGACAGCGGTGGTGGTGGAAGGTAAAGGCATATGGTGTGCCCTTGCATGGTGACCTCCTTCTCTCCTCCCCCAAGACCATAAAACCCACCTAGGGAAACCCACAAGACACCCCCCTCCCAAAGCCACCCAACAGGACACTCCTGTCCTTGCACATGTCAGCCACAGCCCCACTTCTTGAGCAGTGGGGTTGAACTTGAATGACCCAACTCTCTGAGATCTCCCAGCGGCAGCTGTCGAGGCAGGCACGGGCCAGATGCGTCCTGCACCCCCACTTGCAGCAAGGCGGGTGTGCTGGCTGCCTGCCCCCAGCACTGTGGGCTGAGGGACCTGAGACAAACTTTGAGGACAGTGAGGCCCTACAGGAGCAGGGCAATGTGTCTAATGTTCTACTTTCCAGTGTGGATGCTTTCCTGCCTTTTTCTAGTTCATTTAGGATTGACTTTTACTCCTTGACTGGGTATTGGGGAAAATTTTGAGAACAGTTTACAATTTGGGAAAGATGTTGATAAGCACAGGTCACATTTTCTTTCTAAGAACTTTCTCCCAAATCAGTAGGCCCTGCCCCGCCCCCCCCACCCGACACTGCAAGCATTTCCAATGGCTGATAAAATTCTAGATGATGTATCATGTGAGTGTAGGATTTGTGATGTCTGCCTGTTATAGACAAGGATACCCCAGGACCTGGTTCGGGGCTGTTTTCCACCTAAAACTGTTCCTCTTCAGGAAATGAGACTTTATGTTATGATGACGACAATATGGTCCCACTTATCAGCATATTACATGCCAGGCACACACCATCCATTTAATATGCAAATTAGCTGTGCCGAGGTTACAGGACACGTCTGAGCTCCTGCAGCTGTTAAGAAGCCGGGGTGGGAGCTGACCCCAGTTCCGGAGGAGTCAAGGGGACTCACAGAAAATAGCCATCATCCAGCTTCCAGTGCTCCAGCAAGACAGAAAGCGTGACTTTGTGGGTGTGGAGTGAGGGAGCTTTAAGGAGAACAAAAGCAACCAGGTCTGACTTTTAGATAGCCTCAGAAGTGTTTTGCAAAGAATGATGTTCCGGTGCCAGGTTTTAGGTTTCTTCCATGTAACAGGAAGAACCTTTGAAATCCACATTCTGCGGTCTGCTGTTCCAAGTTCAAGTGCGCCTGGCTGTGCAAGAATAGACCCAGGCATCACTGGAACAGCGGCCTCAGATCTGCAGCTTTTAGCCCAACAATCTGGCCCATCATCTTTGAGCTGACTTGCAAAGTGACGTGTGATGTTCTAAATCATACAAGGTAATGCCAACCCACTCGGCTACAGATTCAAAATATTGGGGAGCTCCCCAGACATTCTCCTTTTTTAAAAAAGAATAGCACCTTCAGGGGCTGTGTACTGTAGCTGCAGTCACTTAGCAGCAGAATTCAAGGGAAACACGGCCTTCCCATCCTCGACTTTCCCTGCAGTTGAGGGAGAGAGGAGACCTGCCCTCTCCCCAGAAGAATGCATGCAGCTGGAGGCATGCACGTGCACGGAGCAGGCTCTCGCTCTCTCTACGTGGCCGAGACCCTGACACAGGAGCGAGGAGGAGGCTTCCAGCTGTGTCAGGCACGTCCAGACCCCTAATCAGGAGCAAGATAGCAACAAAGAGAGCTGCCATCTCTCCAGCACGCGGCCGGTTCTGATGAGAAGCAGCCTTGTTTTCCAAACCTTCAGCCATCCCCAAAATGTCAGATAAAGACGATTTCAGACCTCATTTCTGTCCTCTGCCACTTTGCAGGAGCAAGAAGAGGTCAGGTTGAAGACAGACTCACCCCTCTTTCCTTTCCACCCAACTGTGTGCACGAAGTTGTTATTCTTTCCTCGCTTGCTTGCTTTGGTTTTCAATGCTCCGACATCATTTATTCAATGCAGAAATCCCACTTCAATGTCTATGTTTCCACAGGTTTCTCCAAGTCCAGATTAAACATCTGTTTTCCTCCTAACCACTTTGGGACGGCTGAGCTCCTTGGTGGCCTTATCGTCACCGTGGCTGAGCCTCCTGTCTGCCGGGTCCCTCCGTCCAGGAAGCCTCGCAGGGAGGCTGTTGGGGGAACTCACTGGGTTCAGAATGTGACTTTTCACCCACTTGCTTTTTGGTTCTTCCCAAGTAATAAATAATCATCAGTAGAGTGCCACCGCCTTTGATCCAAAAAGCGCAGCCCTATTTGATAAGGACGGCTGACAAGCAGTGCGTATTTTGCCTTTGAAGGAGAGACCCCCGAGTTCAGGCCTTTGCAAGGGAAGCTCGACACGTCCTCCTCGGGGGTGGACTGGTCATGACTTCTTGCCTCTGTGGTTTCACTTCTCTCTCAAGTGTAAACAGAACCCAGCATTTTCAGAAGGAGCATTTCACAAGGGTACAAACAAAATAATAAATGGCCAATTCAGAATGCAGGAGGAGAATACAGATTATAAGTGTTCCTCTCAAAGCTCGTTTTATAAAAGGCACAATTCTAGCACGGCCGCGATAGGAGCGATTCCTGTGGTTGGGCTCCGGGCTGCTCTGAAGCCATGATGACTGCCCTATTCATAGCATTGCTATCGCTGCGGAATTCTTTGGCCAGTGACGCACGGTTCAAGAAAGGGGAAGCTATATTTTTTGTTTTCTTTCTCTCCCTCTCTTTTTTTTAAAGAATTCTTGCAGAGGTAGATTTTCCAAGGGAGGATTCAGGACCACAAATCCATACCACCTCCAACAGAAGACAAAGACTCTCCTTAGAAAATATTTCTAAGTGGAAAAGCCTTCAGACAGAAGCCCGTAGAGATGGCCAGTCGCCAAACCCACCCCGTTTCTGCTTTCCCTGCGGAATTTCATTGAAGTGGAAACCTTCGAGAGTTCAGTCCTCTCTGCCCAGGCCAGCGGGCCAAGGGCCCACTGAAGTGTCGGAGGGCCTGGCGAAGGCCATGCCTGGACGTCGCTGCGTGTTCCCAGCTCCTTCTCCCTGGCAAGGTGGAACCCCGCCCCCACCTGGGTCCGAGCCTCCTTGGGGATGAGGGCGTGATGGGTAGGGCTCTCTGACGCCAGCTCGGCCAAGTCAGCTGGAGCTGCTTCATGAAAAAGAGGGAAGTTGTTGCAAAGATGCGGCATGTCTCCCAGGATCCCAGGGCCAGGAGGCTGGTCCGGGGCCAAGGCCCCTGAAGATGCGGGGACCTTCCCTCCATGGGCCCCACAGCCCGCATTTGGCAGTCACATCCTCCTGCGCCCACTGCAGGTTGGCTTTCTCACAGCTCGTCCACGTGCACAGAGAGGGCAACCCACGGCGCCTCTTATGTAAGTGCACACCCCTTACCTAGGTCCTTAGGGACCAGGTACCGGTCAGAATTCAGAACATTGTGGGTGTTAGAAAGGTAATAACAGTACATCAACCACATACTAATACCCCTAGAGGGACCCAGGGAAGCACTGCAGAGTCGACACATGGACCTCTCTACCAGGCAACCTGTGAACCTCCTCATCGAGGGGGATGCTAACACTACCAAGAGCCTCGTGTCAGTCCAGGCTGGCTTTGCTGCCAAATATGTTTGCCACAAATGTTGGAGAATGCTTGTGTTCAGCGCTTTTTTTGAGATTTCTGAATTACAGACAAGGGGGTGTAGCCTTCTTTGGGATCCATGAGCAGGCGTGATCTCCCTATATCTGACTTTCAGTGCTAAGTTCCCAGGAAAGAGACTAGGAATGGTCCAGCTGCAGACAGGTGCTCACTGCTGGTCTAAGCAGCTGAGGCCTGGCTCAGAGGCCACAGTGGGCAGCTCTGGGGACAGGGGCTGAGCAGCCTCCACGGTGCATGTTCCCACAGAGGGCCAGGCAGAGCTGGATGAGCACTGGGGTGGCCTCAATTAAATGGCGTCTCCACTGTACTGAGACCTGCTAACCACTGGCAGAGAGAGAGAGCGGTGAGAATGCTAAGGGCCACAACCGTCCTCTCCACTGTGGAGCACCGGGAGGACCCCTCTGAGCCCCTGGCAAGCAGATATGATCGTGTGGAGCCCGTCTCTCTGCCCTGTCTGTGGCTTCCCCCGGCCAAACAAAAGTCCTGACCAACCCCAGCCTTGATCAGAATTCCATCTCAGCACACACCAGCCACGCAGGAGGGTTACTCCAAGCTTCTTTTTGAGAGTGTGATTGTATAACTTTTAAGAAAATGAGACCTCCTTCTATACTACTTGGAATATAAGAGTGTTGACTGTGCTCAAGGCTGAATCCCACCACCTCATGTGACGTGCCAGGGTCTCCTAGAGATTAATTTCCCACCCAAGGCAGCCTGCAAGGAAATAGAGGATTTCGAAGGGCTCTGAGCCACCTTCTCGTATTTTCAAAGGTTATCTTAAGTGCCTTTGGGAGACAGCGCCAGACCTTGCTAGAGGTGTGGGTGCCCTACATCCTGAGCAGAGCCTTCAGTAAAGGAGACAGACAGGTGGGGAGAATTCTGGCTGAGCAGAAGGAAGCCCCAGTTCTGGAGGCTCTTCTGGAGCCTGGCTGTCTCAGGCTGGCCAAGCTAAGCAGGGCAGTGTCTGCAGGTGGGGGCATCACGTGCAGGTGGAGTTGAGTGGACCTTTTGCTGGGGTCGTGGCCAGTATCCCCCCATCCATGGCTGGCCTTGGAGAGTCCCCACTTCTCTGATGTTCACACTAGTGAGCCCAGATAAACAACCTTCGGACTTTCCAAGCCTGGTCTTTCTAACTTGCCTCAACACAGCCTCTGCTTTCTGCCCAAACCTCATTTCCATCTCTGCTCAAATCAGAGTACATACTCCAAAGCCAGAAACATTTGTGAAACTGGTGGCTTTCAGCAATGCCATTTTGCTCCTTGGTAATTTAGGCCCCAAGAGTTCTCCATTCAGAGAGCCAACAGTGGCGATGGAGAGAGAACCAGGCCAGGGCCGAGAGGCCAGCGTGTGGCCCTGTCAGCCAAGGGACGCCGGCTGCCAGGCACATCCTATGAACCCTGTGTGCACGACTGTAGGATGGAACGATGACAGCACCCACCCAAAATGCATAGATACTACTTAGCTGTGCCACCTGGCATCTGGTACATAATAACATTATTTATGATTTTATCATCATCATTGCTGTCAACTGCTATTAAATGAATCACCTCCCACTACTGAGTCAGTACTTCAGTCCAAAGGTAATTAAAATCCATAATTTCAAACCACTGTGGCCAAGGAACCCTTCCTTCCAGTTAAATATTAGAGGCAGGCCAGTGTATGGAGTAGGCCCCACACTCAGGGGATGGGGGACTGTATTTCTCCCATCAGCTTCCCCAAATGCTCTGAGAACCTCAAGGCCCCAAAAGGCACCTCAATAATCTTCTCAAATGAGCCTCCAAGAGCTGATCTCAATTTACGTCTCCATCTTTCATAGCTCCCCTTCCACCGGCCACCTCCTTGGCTCTTTCCCTATACACGGAAGGAAGGACAACTGCCCAAGGCCCGCCAGCGCAGGAAATGACTCATTCCTTCTGGGTTACACCCGGCCTTCTGACAGCTCATATCAGCCCTGTCTCAGGGGACGTGTCATGCTCTGCCTCATCCTGGGTTTGTTGTGCACTTGTCCATGAGCCCCCCAGGGCCTTGAAAAGCACACGCCACTCATCTTTCCCCAGCAGTGCCCACAGAGTGCCTTGTGTAAAGAAGGGCTCTTGTGTGTTGAATGAATAAATGTTGGCGCGTTGTTACCTTGCTGACCTGGGAAGCTGGGGATCTCTAGTCTACTCTTCAGAGCAGATTTTCTTCCCCCACAACTAACTGGAGGGACCGTGTCAAGCATTTCCACCACACCCCTGGATCTTCTTTCTGGTGCTCCAAGACAAGACTTCCACCATCGTGTTGACCAGCAGAGCTCTGGGAGAAGGCTCTGGAAAGCCACTGTTCACAGGGATGGTTTAGTCACTCAGTCAGGAGAGCCCCAGAGGCTGGGTGAGACGGCACATCTGCTCTGTCGAGAACACTCCGGCTGGGACACTGAGCTCCTCCAAGGCCAAGCCAGCTGCAGAAGACTTTCTTTGCCCCTGCCCTTGTTAGCCCCAGGCCACCGGAAGACCCACTGGGGAAGGCTTCGGTGGGGACAAAGCTCTCAGGAAGCTGCCTGTGCAAAGCAGTCACATGAGTGGCATTAGGTGACTGAGAGGAAGAGAAAAAGGCGTGTTCCTCTTGCTCAATTACTTAGAGAAGATCAAAGTCCACTCATTTGTTCAAAAATATACACTGAGTCCTTCTGTGAGCCCAGTCCTGGGCCCAGTTTGGGGACAAAAGATGAAAACTCGGTCCACTGCCCTCTAGGGCTCCCAGCTCCTCAGTGCTCCAGTCTGAAGGTCATTGAAAGTCATCCCGGTCATGCTCCCTTAGCGGTGGGACCTGCCTTATAATAAATCGCTTGATATGCAGGAGGTACCCTACAGTTAACACGACAGCAGGCCGATAGCCAGGGCTCTGATGGAGGTGCGCGCAAGTCCGTGTGGCGGTGCCCGTCCTGCCCACGTCAGAGACGACTTGAGGGGCAGCTCTGGAGTGGAAGCTTCCGGGGTGGTGGGATCTTTCTAGGAAGTCAAGGTAGGAGGGATTTCCAGGCAGAGAGAACAGCCCAGGCAGAGGCATGAGAGCTGGCTGTGTTCTGTGTGTGGTTCCAGGAGCAGCAGAAACTGGGATTCCATCCTGCCTCTGCACAGGACTCTTAGGAGTTTTCTTAGCAGCCCACGTGTCCCCTCTCTGTGCCTTACCCCCACCCAGTTTCTCCCAGGACCTCTGCCCCACAGCACAGCTCTGCGGCTGTTACCCAGCGGCCCCGGGTTGTTAACACGCTCAACAAAACCTCTGCCTGGAGACCCCATGGGACCCACTGCCCCACCCAAAGTCATTCTCCTTCCCACCCTCCCCATCTTCCCCAGCCCCCTCTTCCTTCCCCACCCCCACTGCAAGAGCAGCTCCTGGGTTCACCCTTGACGGCATTCAACTTACCGAGAGGTCAGCACACAACTGCCTTTGTTCAGCCTGGCGTGCTTAATGCCTTAAGGGAGAGGAAGTGCTGTATCTTTACAAAGGATAAAGAGAACTGGAGAAGAAGCCCTGTAGCCTCTGACCTGTGCTGTCATTCTCTTGAGCCTGAGAGGCTATTTCCTGGTGCTGCAGGAGATGGAGTATGTACCCGAGGACATGCACTAAGTTGTCGTGACCCTTATTTACCTGTGCCAACCTCTCTTCCCGGGGACTTCCCCTTGCCCATGTGTACCTGCAGCCTGCATGGCCCACACGCCCCTTCCCACGTCAACATCCACCAACCTTTCCCTCCTCAGATAAGCCGTGCGAACTCTACTGCTCACCCCTCGGGAAGGAGTCTCCGCTGCTGGTGGCCGACAGGGTCCTGGATGGCACACCCTGTGGGCCCTACGAGACTGACCTCTGCGTGCACGGCAGGTGCCAGGTGATGTGCTTTTGTCTGTGTCCTTGGTGGGGGTCTGGGGGGAGGCTCCCTCTCCTCGGAGGGGGCTTGCGGTGGAGCCGAGCCCTGGGGAGCCCTAGAGGAGTGGATTAACTCGGGAAGGCACCCAGTGGTGTTGCCTCCTGCAGCTGGTGGCACCTGGTGTGCCACCTGCCCTTAGCAGGGACTGAGTGCAGGCATCTGGCAGGACCCCGGCAAGCCAACAAGGAGTTGAGGTGGCCGAAAGAACAGGTGTGATCTGATATTTTCAAAACTTTTTACATTGCTTTAGACTTCGAGACCAATGGAAGGGTAGGCAGCGTGCTAAGATGAGGCGGGGCAGTATATGGGCAGGCTGTGCTCTGTGTCGTTGCAAAAGCTGTAGTAGAACTGAGCAGATTCCTTTGCAGGTGGGACCTGGGCAGGTAGATATGCCTGGTTTGGGGAGCACTCTGCCCCGTGGGATACAGTCCCCAGCTCCATCCTCACGTTGGATGTCCATGATGCATTAGAACAGTGATGAAGTCACTTAAGAAGACAAAGAGAGAGAAAGGAGGGAGGGAAGGAGGAAGAAAGGAAGCTCACTCTCCACCTGCATTAATTCTGCCCGAGCTCAGGCCCACCTGCAGCCCGAGCCCTCCCCAGGCAGTGCTCCTGGCCTGGGGTAGCAGAGGTGACCCTATTTGTCCCTCAGAACGGGCATCTCCTGATGTGGTGCAGCAGCTGGAATTGGTGGGGGAGTTGGGGGTGGGGCAGTCATGAAGGTGAATATTTTCCGTGCCTAGAGGGGCATGGCTTGGGCGATGCCACCTGGGTTATGCCGCAGGCACCATATATTTCCAGATCAATCTGGGCGTGTCGTGAGAGAGCCCCAGTGTCTTGGTCCCCTTGGGCTACTGTAACCAAACACCACGGGCTGGGTGGCGTATAAACAACAGAAACTTGTTGCTCACAATTCTAGAAGCTGGAATATCAGGGTCAAGGCACAGACATACTCGGTGTCTGGTCGGGGATTATTTCTCATAGATGGCATTTTCTACCTGTGTCCTGGTGTGATGGGAGGAGCTACTGTGGGTCTCTCTTATGGGGACATAATCCCATTCATTAGGGCTCTACCTCCAGGACCTAATCACCTCCCAAAGGCCCCGCCTCCTAACACCATCACCCTGGTGTTAGGTGTTAGGATTTCAGCATATGAATCTGGGGGACACAAACACTCAGGCCACAGCACCCAGGGAGCCCTCCCTCCCTAGGTCACGGATGCCTGTTCTCATCGTCATTGCAGTCACCTTCCCTGAACCGTGTCCCCAGAAGGTGAGCCCACCGAGACCCAACAGAGATGGCAGCTCCCAGAGTCTGAGCAGGCAGTCAATGTCAGGATGGCCACGCATTTGGCGTAGAAAGGAAAACCAGGTCTTTCTTCCAGTGTTCATGCTTCCCTGGCCTCAGTTGACCAGCCCCTCCATGAGACTAACCAAGGAGTATACTTGTCAAGGGCCACGGAGGGGTCTTCTGAGTGTATTTGGAAGAAGGAAACTGCTTCCCAGGAGCCGTCTGGCTCTTGGTGCTGCGGTCCCCATACCCTCCAATGATACTGCTCAGTTTCAGGGAAATCTTAAAGCACTGGGAAAAATGGAAGTCCCCAGGGTCATGGGGAAAGTCGTCCTCGCCTATCTGTGGCTGTGCCAGACACTGGCCCCCGAGCCTCACGTCTGCTTGCCCATGCGGGCAGCAGCCCTGCCTCATTCTCTTGGCTTCCCTGGTGCCTTGCAGTGTACGTAGCATCAGTGTTTTGGTGTGTGAATGAAAAACAGAATAAAAGGAAGCGAGACAGGAAGACAGACAAAGACAACTTCTGGGGTGATTCCCACAGCAAACCATTTCAGCCCAAGTGCATTTATTTTCCCTGCAAAGTCCAAGCCAGTTCCAAACCTGGATTTTTCAGGGAAAAGTTTGACAAGATCCAGACTCCTTCGGCGCTGCCTGGCTGTGTTATCAAATACAGGTAAGCATGGTGATAAACACTTGGTGCCCGACGATGTTGGCAAGGCTGCCTCCACAGGGAGGAGGCCACGATGAGTGGCTGAGCCTGGCCATCAGGGATGCTTCCTTGTAGCAAAGAATGTTCAAGGCCCAGCCCCTTGGGCAGCGTGAACAAAGCCCTCGTCGTTGTTACTGAATCAAAGCGTTGCTGACAGTTCTTGGTGAGCCTGCTAGCGCACCAAGCGCAGTTTGTTTCCTTCCAAAATTACACACCGCGTGGGCCATCCTGCCCAGTGCCTGACGTTCCCGGGGTAACAACTGCCCAAGTCAGAGTTAGTGTGCCTTTTACAGCAATACCAGCTGAGCCACCCTCAGCCTCTTGCCTGCGTCTTCTGCAGAGTTCGTGCCAACGGAGAGGCATTTCTAAGAATCCTGTGACTCTGTAGCCAGTGAGGTCTCTGTTACTGGCTCGACATAATTTCAGCTCTCAGTGATTTGTGCCAATGGGCCCCTTCCATGACCTTGGTTTTAACCACAGCCTTTCCAACTGGGGAATCTTACCCACGCTGTCAGCACTGTATCAACAATGAAGCCTTCAGTCCTTTAGTCAGTGGAACAAGGGCAAGATGCCACTCAGGACATTTGAATAGCCTTAAGTCTGTGGTCTTCAGGGCACCACTGAACCTGTACTGCACCTGGTGGTGTCTCAGTCAGTTCAGGCTGCTGTAACAGAATACCATACGCTGGTGGCTTATTAACCACAGAAGTTTATTTCTCAGCATTCTAGAGGCTGGAAGTGTCAGCGTGGTCGGGTGCTGGTGAGGACCCACTCCCATGTTGCAGGCTGCTGACTTCTTGTTATGTCTTCACGTGGCACACATAGAGCTGGCTAGTTCTCTAGCCTCTTCTTGCAAAGGCGCTGATCCCCTTCGTGAGGGCTCCACCCTCATGACCTAATCACCTCCCAAAGGCCCCACTTCCCAAGACCATCACATCGGGATTAGAGGTTTGACATATGAATTCTGGGGGGACACAAACATTCAGCCCCCTGCAGGTGTGATGGGAATGACGTTAGGGCACATGCCGTCCTGTTCCCAGACCCCCACCCCCAGGCTATCTCGGCACCTCCTGTCATCATCGTTGGGTGTATTGGCGCCTGCAACAAGCCTGGCACTGACCAGCACAGTCACTAGGGCCCAGAGGTGCAGGTGAAGGCGCCTGTCACCATGCCCCATGGTAGTCTCACTCCTTGGGACCCTTGCCCTGCTGATGGGGAGACCCTGCCAGCCAGTTCTCAGAAGCGCCATCACAGGGTGGATGCGCTCTGGTGACACGCTGCTCCAGGCAGTCCTCACAGAAGGGCCACCATCCTGGTGGGTGACAGCACCTGCCTGCACGCACCTCTCAAGATTAAACCGTAAGAAACAACTTGCTTTCTGGACAAAGTTAAAAACCATCTGCAATTTTTCTAACAGTACCCTTTCTTCAGAGAGATGCTGTGAAGATGAATCTTAGCCCACTCTTAAGTCAGTTCTCATACAACTCCCAAGTATTAATCACAGTTAATAAAGTTGTATCATAAAAATTGAGCATATTAAAATAAGATCATAAATTAAATACAAACACAGTGTTTTTGCCTTGTTGTAGTATTTTCCAAAATGGAATGTTCTGGATTCCTGTAGTACTTGTGAGTAAGTAAGGCAAGGAAAATTGGTTGAAAAAAATAATAATGGTCATTAAAAATATCCCAGGGGTCTATTGAGCAGATGACCTGTATCTGTTCATTGATATAATCATCTAATACAACGGATAAAGGGTAGAAACCACGCATATTTTATATAAGACGGCACTTGCAAAAATAGTGCCACGACTTGCTTACTAGCTTTTCCCGCTGTTCCTTTCAGCTATAAATTTTGCTATTTTGGGGTAGCTGAAGGAATTCTGGGAAATTTTGAGGAACATAGTAACTCGTTGGTAGGGGATGAGAGGCTCCAAAATGGCATTTTGAGTAGATTCCACCACGCTCCAAATAGCAGGCTGATTCAAACCATAACATGAAACATGGAAATACCATTTTATTCTGTTTTTATGAGGACTGAATTAAGTTTCATTTCAGTGAGTCACAAATTACTTAACATGCTGAAATTAAACTTAACAGCACTCATAAAAATGGGAGGGAATTGGGGGAAAGAAACGCAAACATTGTATATTTTTCAGCAAGCCCCTATAAATCAGGAGTCCCCTCATTAATAATTCCTATTGTTGGCCTCCAGTGGCAAAGAAAGCAAGGTAATAAGTCTCTCGCACACAACTGGCCTCTGGAGCAACTGACATGCGATGAGCGAGTCCAACAGACGCATAGTTCTTACCCTTTGGACGGCGGACAGGTCCAAGTACACCTGAGATCCAGATACGCTTGGCTGTCCTTTAGCACTTTCCTACTTTATGTACACTTGTAGCCAACATACTCCAATTCAGGTCATACTTCCTTGGGACCGTAACTTGTGTTCGTATCCTGGGCTTAATGAATACCAAACCAAAGCACCTTCAGGGCCTGTAGGCTTCCTCAGTGGAGGAATTGTGTCTGGCTCATCTGCGTTCTCTCATGAGCTGGCTCAGAGGAAAGCTTTTGATTGCATGTGGAAAAACAAAAAGAAAAAAAGGATGGGTGGATGGATTACCTGTTCTTAGGATTTTAGTCGTTCTGGAATCTGGAGCCCATTTCAGTGGACCATTTTCATTGTCAAGAATTTATGGGCTTCCCATTTTGTGTCCAAAGGTGTATTAGGCATGTGGAATTACTGGTGGGATTTAGGAGAATTGTAAGAAACTCTGGCCTCAGAGTACACCCACGTAAAGAAGAGATAATGAACATGCAGGGCAGTGGGCCCCGCATTTGTGCTTGGGTCTGTATTTCTGCAATGCCTTCCCGCTTCCTGTCTTTCCCCCCATCGTGACCCTTTAGCTGACATCCCTGAGGTGTGTGACTGCGGGTGCCAGACCTTTATGGATAGCATGTCTACAACTCTGAAGTCATTCCGTGCACCCCTGTTTTTCTGATGAACCTCCCCTAGCAGCTTCTGGACGAAGCCAGCAGACTGAGCCACGTGTTCTTGCCTCTGCTATCCGGGACTCCACAAACCATAACAGTGAAGAGAAGCAGAGGACCCCAGACAAAAGGGAGACACCATGTCTTTCTGGAGGACAACAGTGGATGGAAGTGTTGTTTAAGGAACAAAGCAGCAGAGGCCAGAACTGGAACAAATGGAAAGTCGCAACCGAAAAGAAAGCACAACCCAAGAGTCTTGGACCTGGGAATGGAGGGTGGAAGGGAAGAGTGGGCTAAAAACAAAGAAATGAGTCCAGTCTGCACCCCACGTGGCTGGCAATGGCTGTCCCTGCTCTCAGAGCTTGCTGGGCAGTTAGGAGCTCCTTTCCAAAGTCATGGGATGAACTGAGCAAGAAGGGCCAGAGGAGAGGGGTGGCTTCTGTGCTGAGTACAGCACTCAGTCTTCTGGGTTCAAGGGTAGATTCCAGCTTCCTTCCCACGAGGTGCTGAAAGGAAACCTACCACACAGCAATGCCCACTTTCAAATATAGCTCTCCCTCATTCAGTCCTTCTGTTCCTCATCCTCAGATGTGAGGGGCAACCAGAGATCATCAGCTCTTTGAAGAAAACCAGCAACATGAGTGAGAAAGATCAAGAAAAACAGAAAACCTAACCCTAGCAGAAAATTGAGATAATGATAGAATTCTGTGTGTAGCCAAACTATCGACTAAGCATGCGGGCAAACGAGAGTGATGTCGAGACCCGGAAGAACTCAGAAATTTTACTTTCCATGCATCCATTCTGAAGAAATTATGTGTCATCTCACAAAACAAGGATGAAGTCCAGCAAGAGGAGGAGAAGCCCTACAGGCCCTGGTGGGCTCACCCAGGAGCCCAGTAAATCCCGGCATGACGGCTCCGCAGCTGCCCTGAAATCTACATGCACTTAAAAGTCAAACAGGTCAGTGGCCTCCCTGCAGCAGAAGAGACAGAATGAGGCAGCAGTTGGAAGATAGCTACTAAGTTGAAGAAAGCAAGTACTACTGACTGCAGCCAGAAATGGCCAACCAAACAAGGACCATCAAAACCTGTACAGGCAAATCCCAGTTCAAATATGAGAAGACTCACCCGCCCAGCTTGATAAGGGTCATCATGTTTATGCACTTGCTGAACACACAGAGTGTGCTCAACACCACACCAGCCACTGTGTGTGGGGAGTGGGGGGAGACTACAAAGAATTATCAGACACAGCCCTCCCTACGATTGTAGTCTGTCGGGAAGATGACACACACTTGGAAACCCAACAACCAGAGTCGAAGGCATAACCAAGAGCCAATGAGAGATTCAGACATGGCAGAAAACACACAGTGTGGACTCTGATTTGTGCACGCGTCAGGTATTTGTCAGGCACGTTCCGTGTGCTGTGTGCCAGGCACTGTATGTGCTGGGCCTCCGTGGAGAGTAGGACAGAGAGGATCGTGTCCCTGTGCAGTGTACAGACAGACCGTGTAAGCCACAGACGTGATCACTCTAGAGATGGGTATGTATGAAGAAGAAAATAGTGTCCTAGCAAGACCAAGTAAGGGACTGTGGCTGAGGACTGTGAACGGGTGGCATGGCAGGTCTCTCAGAGGAGAGAGCATTTGAGGAAGAGCCAGGCTGGCAGAGAGCTGGGACAGAGAGCTCCAGGCAGAAGGAAGCCAGAGCAAGGCTGGTGCATCCCAGCAAGGGGAAGGTTGGGGGTGGTCCAGGGGGCAGGCCTGGCACAGAGGAGTAAGGGCCCGGGCAGACTCTGAGTTTTATTCTGAGTGTGACGGAGGAGCGAGGTGATCTTGGTGATGGAGAGTTGACTCTGAGGAGGTCCCAGGGGATCCCAGGAAACCAGTCAGGAGACTGTTCTGGCAACTCATCTAGCTGAGAGGTGACGTTGTGCTCACAGGCATGAGGCTGGGAATTGGCTGGATTCCGTGTACATTTGGAGGGGAAGGAAGGAAAGCCAAGATGGCGAGCAGCTGGGACGAGATTTTGGAGGGTCTTGAACTCCTAAGTGTAGACATTTTTGGTAGGCAGTGGGGGTCTGTGGCCACAGATCTTCTCGTGTGACGACTAGTCTGGCAACAGGCAGGGAGAAAAATGGTCCAGTAGTTCATGTCCTGAGTAAGAAGGGTCTAAACCAGGGAGTGGCCAGGAGCGTGGAGAAGAGACAGAGACTAGAGGTTCTCGATCGCACGTGCCCTGGCACAGTGCCCAGACCAGCAGATGCTGAGCAGGGACTTTAAGGCTGTTTTGAAAGCTCGGAAATAGGGGACAAGAATTCCTAGTGTAGGTAGAAAAGTAACTAAGAATCTCCAGGATAACGTGGGCAGACTTTAGAGCATTTATTGCTTGGAGTTCTCTCGGGTTTGGTCATCTTGTTCTCTTGGGACACCAAGCCTCCTAAGTAGGTCATTAAAGCTCCTCCAACATTCAGAATCAGTGACTTCGATTGTGTCCTGTGGTAGCTTCCATTTGAATCAAAGCCCAGTCCCTGCCAAGAACACCGTAGCCCCTGCTTGCACAGACTGCAGCAAAGGGAGAGCGCGGCCCTGCAGGCAAATGCGTTTGGCTGTGGCCCGTCAGCCCTCAGGTTTGCGCTGCTCACACACCGACCTCCCTGCACACCCTGCGTCCAGACGCAGACGGCACCTAAGGCGGTGCCGAGCAGAGCGCGCATAGCGCATGGACCTGTCCCGCCCCTGGATGGCCTGCAGGGTTAACCAGAAGGGCAGCCCTGCGTGCGTCCCTGTCGGTGCCTGACCTGAGAAGTCCTCTTCGCTGGGGCCGGGGGAAGCTGTCTGGACCAAGCGGGATGTTTACTTAGAGCATCTAGAAGCTGTTTAATCAGGAAACTCTAACTGACGTGCAGGACAGGAAACCAGGCGTGAAGCCAGAGACTCACTACCACCAAGCAAGGGTGTAGGTTTAAAATAAGAAGAAGCCAGTTCAGGGAAGATCTAGAGCTGAAAGAACCTGGGAGAGAGGGGAAGGCCCGGTGCTGGCCGGAACAGGGGACAGCCCCTATAATTTTATCCTGAGCAACTTCACAGTCGCCAGCCAGCAGTCCAGGTCAAGAATCCAGGCAGCCCCTGCAACGTGCTCCAGGTTCCAGGTGCCTCGTCACAGCCGGTTTCCCTCCAGGTCACTGCTGGGTGGTCTGCTCTGGCAAAGCATCACAGCTGGTTGCCCCCCGTGTCTTGATGTGTAGCCTAACTGCCCCCAGCCAACCATTCAGTCTGCTCTCCTCTAGTCATTCCTTGCCTGGCCTCCTCTGGCTCCTAAAGCCTCCACGTTTTCCCTTTTTCTGTTCTTGTGCTCACTTTGAGCAAGTTTGTCTTCTCCTTTTCAGTTTTCACAGTGGTCATTTTTAGACTGACTTGCTCCGTTCTTAGAATATCTTAAAGGCTTTATTGAAATGTGTTCAGTTCTGCTATTGATTTTAGACACACAGATGTAGTTTCCCATTAAATCTTTCCCAAAGAAATAAAAGGATCCAAGGTTGAGACTTTAGGACTATTAAATACAAAGAACATTCCCCTGTTCCTTCGGATCACGTGCCGTGGTGCTGTGGTTCCCGTGGTGTGGTCCCAGCATCAGCGTGGCCTGGGAGCTTGTGAGAAATGCAGATTCTCAGGCACACCCAGACCTCCTGGGTCAGAGACTCTAGGGCTGGGTCCAGCGGCCTATGTGTTTAGCAGTCCTCCAGGTGAGGGCTCAATTTGAAGCCCCACTGCTGTGAGGAAGCAGAGGATCCCCGTTATGTCTGGGAGGCATGAGCCGGGCGTTTGCCTCCAGGGATCCGAGTGCAGCCAGCTCTGCTCCAAGTCCGGCCTGCAGGTGGGAGCCAGTGCGAAAAGGAAGCACGTTGCCTGTTCCCATCCGGGCATTGCAGCAAAGAGCTAAGTCGCCTCCGCCTGGGTGCCCGATCTCTGGCTGTAGAGTGCTTTGTAGTCTAAAGCACCAATACCTAACTTGGGGTGCAGGGCAATGGGAAAACCCCAGTTCTTGTTCTGGAAATATTCACTTTAGAGGAAAAAATATGGAGGAGCATTTAAGCAATTTAACTAGTAATGAACACCCACTGTTTACCATAACATGAACTTACTTTGCAGAATACAAAATTCTCATGCTTTTTAAAAAAAAAAAAAACAAGAGTTCAAAACCTTTTTCTACTTTTCATGAAATGTGGACTGTGTTTCCCAGACCCACCTAAGGTAGAGGCTGCCTCTCCTCTGTTCCCAGATGTGCCTTGTGGGAAAGGTTTCCAGGACGGGAGCTTTTTATGGACTGGTCTCCCCACCTGAGAAACGGGGGGCCCAGCCTTGCCTCAGTGAGCTCTGGGCTTCCCCACCTCAGCAGGAAGGTCTGTGGTTTCTGCTGTATGTTCTGAGACTATCGCTTGTTTCAACCAAGATACAGGTGACCCTTGCAGCCCCAAGGGGAACACTAATCACGTGAGATCGGGGCCACACCGGGTGGCATGAGGGCGCAGGCTTCACTCCCCTCCCAGGGCCTCTGCCCCAGGCAGCCAGCGCTTTAGGCCTCAGGGTAACTTCCGTGGGCACTTTTGCCTTCACAGGCTCCCTCCTCCAGAACAAATAAAAAATATATTTGACAACTATGCGGGCATAAAGACAAATATAATCCAGGCCAGATTCTATTCATTTGCTTCTCCCCTGATTTTAAAAGAAGTTAAACTATTTTCTTGGGCCTCTGGAAGTGTCGGGGCCCCAAGCACCGTGCCTGCTGGCCTCACGGAGAAGCCAGCCTTGCGGCGCAGCCTCTTAAGGCCCGTCTGGGTCTTGCACACAGAATAACCCAGCCCTCTGGTTCTTTAGAAAATCGGCTGTGATGGCATCATCGGGTCTGCGGCCAAAGAAGACCGATGTGGAGTCTGCAGCGGGGACAGCAAGACCTGCCGCGTGGTAAAGGGCGACTTTAGCCACTCCCGGGGGACGGGTGAGTGTCGGGCCCAGCTACAGGGCAGGCCCCATGTGCCACGGATTTTGTTTCCTTTGCCCAAAGGCTATGATTGTGCTTTTCCTATGTAAGGGCTGAATGATAATGGATAGATGACCTGGCACTTCAGTTTCATTTCTGAAAGGCAAAGAAGGACGTTTTAGCGAGAATGATGTCTGTAAGTGGCTACAGGTGAATAGTTTGCCTGTGAGAGGAATTAGCTCCTGGGCTCGCAGCTCAGCCCAAGGTCCATGAATCAGCAGTAGCTTCCGTGGCCCGGGAGCAGACAGAAAAGGTGGCAGATTTTGACAAATCATTTTTACCTGTCGATGGAAGAGGTTTGCTCTGTTTCTGAGCTTTCTGCCAGTAAAAGCAGAATAGCATTTATATGTATCACATACTTCTGAAACATGCATGAAGCCATGCGATCCAGAAAGCTTTGAATGTCTCTGCCAGCTGTGACTCCAGAGTAACTGGTCTCCTGGTCCCCACATGTAGATGTTCCCCAGCGAGGTACACCTGCGTTCACTTGGCGGGCCTTGTTCATCTTTCTGCTCCTACCGTCTTCACTGCCATAGGCTGCTTTAAACTCGGTGGGAGATATTTTTCTGATCTCCTGTCCTGAAGGACGCCAACTTGCGACATCCAGAGAAGCATCTGTGGTCTGTACTTAACGAGGGGTGTGTGAGGCAGGCAAAACACCTGGAGGCGAGCTCTGACGCCTCAGTGAGTGTCCACTCGCCCAGGGTCGCCACAGGGGCTCTTGTTGGGTGGAACTGAGCTGATAAACTTCTATTTTAATTTCCACGAATTGCTTTGCACAGAAGCTGTTCAGGTCGGTCCCACTCAGCAAGAGAACAGCACCACAGTCATCCCTCCCTGTCCCAGGGGACGGCCCTGTAGGGTAAGGCAGAGAGAAGTCTGCTCGTGTTCCCTTGCCCCATTTTCTCTGGATGGATAGAAAACCTGGTTTAGAGGAAACATTCCTTCTAGAGACCTGTGGAAAGGACAACCTATTGCACAAACATTTTGCAGAATCTTGTGAAAGCAAAAGCAGAGGTAAATGCAAATGCAGAATTAAATTTAAAAAATGAAAGTTCAGGCCCAGAAAGGGCTGGTTTCAGGATTTTAAAGACAGGGGCTTAGTCATCAAAGCACACAGCTTGGATGAGACTCTGTGCCTGCCATTTGCCTCCTGAATAATGGAAGAAGGTGATGCTGGAGTCTGTTGGTTTAGGGGGGCAGTGCCCTCCAGAGCTGCTCTGTCCAGCCCAGCAGCCACGAGCCCCTTGAGTCTATTTAAATAGAAATTATAATTAAAATTAAACAAACTGAGAAATTCACCTGTCAGTCCCACCAGCCACTTTCCAAGTGCTCCATTGCCACACAGGGTTCTTGGCTCCCGGGTTGGACAGCACAGATAGAGAATGTCCCCGTCACCACAGAGGGTTCTCCCGAACAGCGTGGCTCTGGAACTTTGATCATTCCTGCTGTTCATTTTGACATTTCTGATGCCATTGTCTCTACTGGCACCCCAGATCCCAGGGTCCCATGAGATTTCGACCTTGCCTATTGTAGCTCTGCCAGTGTTAGGAACAAAACTGCAGTGGACAAGGGGTTACCGTTCACTGTTTGGGTTCTTTTTTTAATGGAAGCATTTCGAACACTGTATGTAAATTGAGTCTTATGCCAAGCTCCAATAAACAGAACTGACTGCAACTGCGCTACTCTGTGGAAGTCAGGTCAAACACAGCTGTGTCCACCCCTGCCCCCGCCCCCTGGGCAGTTCTGCAGAACACCATAACCTTTGAAAACCTCCACCGTATGCGGCATAACAGCTCACTTCTGAGACAACCCAGATTAGGGGAAAAGTTTTCTCCCCTTTCCAGATTCTGACCTGTGTTCCGGCCCTTGGTTTTGGCCTGGCAGATCCATTCATCCATCTGTAATAGCAGCCTCTTCTCCTGCCCCCTCCTTTTCTCTCTCCATCTTCCCTCCACCCCCAGCTGGGTTCCGTCCGTGTCTGGAATGTGCAGCCTTCCTCCCAGTGAGGTCAGGCTTCTGTGGCCATGGCAGCGGGTCCCCCATAGAAGGATAGATCACATCGGAAGCCTCCCTGGGGCAGCTGTCCCCACCCTGGCTTGCAGCTTAGCGGGCATCTTGCCTGCTGCGGGGGCACAGAAGCCTTAACAAACCTTCAGAGAAAGACGAGCACACGTTAGCCTCACCCACCTGTAAATGTTCTGTCATTCTGAGCAGTTGCCAATTGTCACACATTCATTTCAAAGTGCAAAACTGGTTGGAGTCCGTGAGCGTAAGCTCATATCAATATGAGTTCCATTTATTGGAGATCTGTGCAGAGCTCATTCGCATGTGAATGAGTCGCTGCTGCCCATCTGGTACAGTTTCAATAAATGCGGAGCTGTAACCGCGGTCCGCCGCAACTACGGCCCTCCGTAACCACGGTCGGCCATACTGGAATGCACACACGCACGGGTGCTGGCAGAGGCTCAGCCACAAGTCCGTTCACCCAGTAAACGTTTATCCGGCATGACTGCATTGTAAGCGCTAGGTGTATAGAGATAAAAGGTAACTGTCACCTCATCAGTCACAGTCGAGGGAGGGGACCCCTAGACAAACAGGTTGAGTCCAGGTGAGTGTGAGGTAGAGGCGGTTCTGTGGGAGTGTTGTGAGGCCCCAGATTCTGGCGGGAGTAACACCCCAGGCCTGCAGACAGACCAGGTGGCCCCCAGCCCTGAAGGACGTGTAGAAGTTCACTGATGGCAAGGGTGGGGGAGACATTCCAGCCAAATCACGTAAAGCCCCCACGCCACTGGGCGTCTGGGTGCCTCCAAGTGCAGCTGGGTGGATTCGCTAATCTTGTCAGCTTAGATAGGAAAGTGACTTTCATCTCTTCCTGGCTCCAAAGAATGAGGAAAGGAGGAATGTCTTATCACCCTTAAGGGTGAATATCAAAGAGAAACTCCATACCGGAAAGATAAAACAGAATCAAACGCAGGATTTTCGCCCAGTTATGTGAAGTCCTAACCCCGGCCTGAACTCCTCTGGGTCCTCTCACCAAAGTTCCTGAGCCGAGAGCCCAGGGCAGACCACGCAGGGCAGAGTGTCCCAGCGCGGCCGAAGCCTGGGGCTGCCCTGCTGCGTCCTGCGAGGTCCCACGGCAGGGCCGGGAAGTGGCATCCTGAGTGTGGGGTGTTCATCGCCATCCAGCCTGTTGCCTCCCAGCTTTGAGCAAATGAGGTGCTCAGCTGCTCCTCCGCAGAAGGAGTCACCTCGAATCGGCTGTCACACTGCTTCTCTGATGGATGGGCTTTGAAATGCTCAAGCCTTTGGCTGGGTTGAGACGGCTGAGTTATTTGAACTTAGTAATTTGAAAGTTCTTGGTGTAATGCTTTTATGTCATTAAATTGTCATTTTAACATGATTACTTTTGGTCCATCCTGCTCCTTGGCACTAAAAGGTGACTGGTCAGTCTCCAGGTACCTGGCACCCATGGACAGCCAGGGCACACCTGGAATGAAGTCCCCATCGGGAACCAACCAGGATGCCTTAGGGCTCGGAATTCCTTTGCTCTTGGTTCTTAAAGAGAACCTTTTCAAACAGTCAGTTCTTAAAAGAAAGGGTGGCATCGTCTGTCCCTTTTGAATGTGGCTAAATCCGCCTGTTATCTATGTATTCAGTTACTAAACCCCTACCTGGCACCAGGTTCTATCCTCCCTCTCTAGGTGTGGGGGTGTGGACGTTCCATGGGAAATGGGTTATGTGATGATGACACAAAGTGAGGCTTCTCTACACTGTGAGATTAAGAATGACAGTATCGGTCCCTAAACTGTGCACGTAAACCAATTACCGCCTGTTTCTTTTTCTCAGTCAAGAATAATCTTTGTACGAAGGTGTCTACGTGTGTGATGGCAAAGACTGTTCCCAAGTGTTTCTCATGTAAGATGTTTGAACGTGACAGGTAGTCCCAGTGGTGACATGCTTGGTGTGGGGCTCTTGCCTGGCTTGACATGCCTGAATGTTTTCTGAGTGGAATCAATGGGAATGAGTCATGCGTGAAGCCATGGATAAACACAAAGGCCATTTATTGCTTATATATAACTGATGCTCAAGCCCAGTTGCCAAAAAGAAAAATTATAGAATAAAACTAATTTTATTTTTTATTTTATTTATTTATTTATTTTTCAAGACAGGGTCTCACTCTGTTGCCCAGGCTGGAGTGCAGTGGAGGCACCATAGCTCACAGCAACCTCAAACTCCTGGGCTTGAGCAATCCTCCTGCCTCAGCCTCCTGAGTAGCTGGGACTATAGGTGTGCACCACGACACCTGTCTGATTGTTTCTATTTTTGTAAAGATAGGGTCTCGCTGTGGAGTTCTAGCCAGGCTGGAGTCGAACTGCTGGCCTCAAACAATCCTCCCACCTTAGCCTTCCAAAGTGCTAGGATTGCAGGTGTGAGCCACTGTGCCCAGCCAAACCAATTTTAAAGAAATAAAAGAGTCATGGGATCAAAAGGCCAGATGGAAACATGCCCTAGTGTGGCAGGGGTAAGTTTTCTTTCTCTTCAACACCACCTGGCACTTTGGCAGAAAATGCCAAGACGTGCCAGAGAAGGTGCCTCAGGTGCCATCTTCCTCCATAGGGAAGTTTCCATATTACAGGGCTGGATTTCCCTATAGGCAGAGGGGCACCTGGCAACCTGCTGGTCTCCATGCTGGAGATGAGGGCCATGGCCTTGATTTGACCCAGATATGCTGACCTCCCATTCCGCGAGGTGAACTGAAGCATAGTCTGGTCTCGTGGGTTTCCCAAGCAATAAGGTCTTTCGGTTAGACCCAGGAACAACCTTTAGGGGTAAACATAGATAGTAACATTCTCATGAACAACTTTTGTAAAACGGGAGAAATATGAACTTACACAAAAACCTTTCTAAACATTTGTGATCTATTTACAAAAAAAAGAACTTTGATATATATATATTTTTTAATGTTTGATACAGCTTAGGGAGGGTCCCAGTACGCATGGCCAAGGGTTTGCCTCTCTTCCATCATGGTACCTTGTCAGCTCAATTGTTTTCTTCCAAAGATAGTTAATGCTACTAAAAACACAAGGAAAAATATGACCATCGTCTCAGAGCAGGTCTTACTTGGAAAATTCAGACAAAAATTATTTCACAGGGAACTGTGCTCATAGCCTGGTAATATTAACTATTCAGAAGATTTAAGACAAGTTAAAGGCCAGCATCACTTGAAGCTCCTTCTAACTACTGATCCTTCAGGCAGGATTGGCACGTTCTCCTGGACCTATGGGAAAGGCATTGCGTTTTATCCGTGGCTTCCTCATGAAACCAAATCCTGTTCCTGTAACTGGATTTCTCCTGCTTGGTGGCTGAGGCTAGAATGGAAAATTACTCCAAAGATAAAGTCTTGCTACCTTGCCTAAAATGCGAATCTGTCTTATAAATTCCGAGAGTAAATCCTCCCCTTTTTTGAGTCTATTCCATGCCTGGTCAATGTAGTGGTGTCTGGCGCCTGCATCGTGGGATGTCTGGCCCAAGGGATGCCAAGGTGCTTTGGGGCTTGGTCTTGGGCCTCTCCCTTCCTGGTCGCTCTCCATACCAGCCTCGGGGTGGGCTTGGAGCTCTGGGTCAGAGCGCAGCTGGAGGACAGTGACTGAGAGGCAGAGAGCCTGCCTTTCATGCTAGGGACTTTCTCTTCATTCGGTTCTCTCTTTTTCATGACCAAACTCATCTTAGAAAGAAAGGTTAGCAGGGCCCCGTGCACAGCAATGACTGCCCTGCCCTGAGAGGTCACCTGAGGGTGAGCCTCGCTTGGGTTGCACGTCTGCCCTGAGCTTTGCTGTTCATCGTCATCTGCACCCGACGGTACATGAGAAAAGACAGAAAACAGATGCCTTTTCAATGCCGCAATTTGTGCCAAAGTTAGTCTTAAAAATAGACCCGGTGACCATGCATCAGCTGCAAATGTGCCTAGCTGTGGAATGTGGAGAATCCACTGATCCGGGCCCAGCAGCTGTGTCTGCTGCCTCGGATTGTGCAGGAGGGGGATGCTGACACCCAGGCTTTTTAGCCACAAAATCGGATGAGTCCCTCAAACAGCAGCTTCCTTCAGAGAATAAATTCAGCTCCGCAAGCAGGTCTTGTTCCCAAGCACGTTTTATAGATTAAATGGAAAAACATTTTAATTACTTTGACCCTGAACAACTTTTATCTCAGTTTTTGACAATTTACGGCTTTATGTGACTGGAATCCGGTAATTCTTCAAACTCCTCAGAAGGAACAGACTTCTCAAAGAGAAATTTGTGCTAGAAAATCCTGCTATCATCCTAATAGCTGTTTTGGGGGGTTTTTTGCTTGTTTGTTTTTTGGATTTTTTTCTTTTTTTTTGGTGCCTGACCTTTTCCACAGGGAAGCATTCTTAGAGCAGAGAGGATTTTTAATCAGAAAACCTTGTCCTTGCCCCATCGCCACTGGACAGTGCAGGAACCGCGTGCAGGCTGCTCGGGCTGCCAGCGTCACCATTCCCAAGTAGGACGCGGTTGGAAGGGGTCAGACTGGAGACCACATAGTCGGTGAAGGTCATCCTGCCTGGACATCAGGTTGGATCAGGGCACAAAACTTAGGCACTTGCTGCCCTTACGCTGGACTGTGTTTACATTTGGAAAATCTCTTTGCACATCCAGTGAGACATTTATTTGTAAACATCTGAGGCTGGATCTGTAGTAACAATGCCAGGGCATTTGCTGTGAGGACGGAAGGACGCTGCTAAACTTTCTGTCTCACATGGCTTATTGGACGTGTGGCTTATTTCCTCGTCTTCCCAAGATCACCTGAAAATGAATGCAAAGAAACATCTGAAAAGGTTTAGGGAGAACAAAGACGTCTCAGGTGGAAGTTCATGTGTGGATGTATATACGCATATGTGAATGAATATGCTTGGTTTTGCTGCAGTAAACAAGCAGACAAACAAAACTCCATGCAGAACCCCAGATCTCAGTGGCTTAATACAGAAGTTTCTTCCTTTGACATGCTGCTTGCCCACCATGAGTTGGCAGGAGGCTCTGCATATTGTGCTCTCTCCCAGACCAAGGCTGATGGAGAGGTTTTCTGTTTACAGGCTGCCACGGTCACTTTGGCAGGAAGAAGGGAATACAGCAAAACAGACCCTTAAAGCTCCTACAGGGGAGAGATATATGTAATTTTCATACACATTTTACTGTTTAAAGTAAGTCACATGGTCACACAAATTGAAGGGAACAGGGAAATGTATTCCTATCTGGAAATATTTGGTGGCCGGCACCATGACATAGCACCCATAGCCAACTTCTCTATGTTCTGGTATCTTGGTTGCCAACACATAGCAACAGCCCCCGGCCCCTCAGCAGAAAACCAATCCTGACAGTCACCAAGCCACCCCCTCCCCCATCCACACAGAGACAGCCCATCTGGCTGCAACACAAATGGGAAACACCAAGATAAACTGACAAAATGACCCTCAGGAAAAACAAGATAACTTAAATAATAGAAGATCAAAATCTCTAATAACTATTCATAGAAAGATTTAAGATGTTGTTGTATCCATAAAACAAGAACAGAATGCCATGAGAAGAAACAATCAGAAAACAAAAAGATCTCAAAAATTTTAAATATGAGCTATCAAAACCATGTGATGAAAGGCACCCTAAACAAAGAAATAACAAATGACAGACTGAGGAAAAAATGTCTGCAACATGTCTGATAAGAAGTTTGAGTCCAAAAAAAATCAAGTTATATTAATACATATTAAAATATAATTTTTAAACTCCTGCATATCAATTAAATAAAAACAAAAGACAGTAGAAAATTGGGCAAAGGTTATGAACAAGGCCATTAACTGAAGAAGACACACAAATGGCCAATAAGTATATGATGATGCTCGGGCTCATTGGTAATCAGGGAAATGCAAATTAAATCTATGACAACATTTTTTCACCTATTGGATTAGCAAGTATTAAAAGGACTGGTCATTTCAAGTATTTACAAGCCTGTGAATAAACATGTACTCTCGTATAGTTTTGGTTGGTTTATGTATTAGTCAAGCTGCTATGGAGGGCAAATTAGCAGTGCTTTTGACATTTAAACTGCACATGTGTTTGACTCAGCGATTCTACTGTAGTTGACTTGGTAAGACATTGTACAGGAAGACATAAAAAACTGTTCATTGCAGTATTGCTTCTTTTTTAGCATGTTTATATAATTCACATGTCATAAAATTTACCACATATAGTGTGCAATTCAGTGAGCTTTAGTATGTGCACCAACTTGTGCAGCCGTCACCACAATGATCCCCAAAAGAAATCCTGTACTCGGTAGCAGTCATTCCTCATCTCCCTCTTACCCCAGCCCTAGGCAACCACTAATATAATTTCTGTCTATGGATTTGCCTATTCTGAACATTTCGTATAAATATAATCTTGCAATATGTGGTCCTTTGTGACTGGCTTCCTTCACTTAACATAATATTTTCAATATTTATCCATGTTGTAGCAAACATCAATATTTCATTCTTTTTATTCCATTGTTCAGATATACCTAATTGTTTTAATACAGTTATCAGTTGATGGACATTTGGGTTGTTTCTACTTTTTGGATATTATTAATAATGCTGATAAAATCTTTTGTGTGCGAGTTATTATGTAGACATGTTTTCATTTCTCTTGTGTGTATATACGTAGGAGTGGAATTGGTGGGTCATATAGTAATTTTATGTTTAAACTTTTTGAGGAGCTGCGAAGCTTTTTTCTAAAGTGGCTGCACCATTTTACATATTTGCTGGCAATGAATGAGGGTGCCAATTTCTCCACATTCTCTCCAACACTTCTTACTCTCTCTTTTTTTGTTATAGCCATCCTAATGGATGTGAAGTGTTATGTCCTTATGGTGTTGATTTGCATTTCCCTAATGATAATCCAATTGAGATGATCATGTGGTTTTTGTCCCTTATCAACATGGATTATTGATTAATTTTTCTTATGTCAAACTAACCTTACATTCCTGGGATAAGTCATATTTGATCATAGTGTATAATCCTTTTTATATGTTTCTGGATTAAGTTTGCTAGTGTTTTATTGAGGGGTTTTGTGTGCATATTCATATGTGGTATAGCATTGTTTTTAACAGTGAAAATTTTGAAACAACCCAAATGTCCATCAACAGGGAAGTAGTTATATAAAATACACAGCAATTTAAGCCAAAAAAAAGAAGAAGAAGAAGAAGTGGAACTATACATAATAACATGTATTATCTCCAAAACATAACATATGTAGTATAATACAATATGGAGCTATAATGTTACTCCTAACATTTATGTAAAATATTAAAGATATGAAAATACCACGCTACTTTTATTTGTGTAGATATATGTATAAATAGTAAGATATATGAATACTATATATATAAAACTGATAGTGGTGTTTTCAAGAGAGGAGAGGAGTGGGATTCAGGAGATTTGAGATTTACCTGTACTAGTAAAATTCTCATAATGAGAAAATATACTCATGTGTATTTGTGTAAATTTAAAATACATAAATTGTTTTAAAAAGGGAAAATGAAAATGAACTCACTAACATATATAAACCTGCACCCAAGCAAATTTCACTGTAAAGCAGGAGAAAGTTCTGATGACCTACAACACTGTCCTGTCTCTCCCCACCACAAAAACCTACTGCAGACAGTTGGAACAATTAGAACTTGTCTCACTTCAAAACAGGAAGTGAATTTTAAAAGAGAACCAGCACAGAATCTATGCAGGTATATTGCAACAGGAAAAGGATGGAAGGGAAAAGAAAAACAAATTACTTAAACAAACAAACAAACAAAAAAAAAAAACTTCACCAGCAAAATGTTACCAAGGAAAAGGTAAAAATTATGACCCAGTGTTACTGCCATAAACTCCAAAAACTGATAAACAATAGTCTCAATGGAACAAGAAGGCATAGCTAAGATACAAGACCTCAAGGAAGATGCAAAGACACAACGCAGCAACAGAGGGAGATGAAGCATGACTTAGAAGAGCTGAGGAAAGACGCAGAAGTTGGCAGTGAAGCCATCGTAGAAATCAAATGCACATGGAAGCAGACAAAGAAAATCAGCGCCGCAGAAAACACAGTAGGAAGCATGGATGATAGGAAGTAGCATGCAGCATTTTAAGGCAATACTATAGTTTTTCAGAGGGTAAGCGGCTTAGTCTCTGCTGTCAGGAATATCCGATGGGTATTCCAAGAAAGTTCAAATCACAACAAAGAGCAAAAGAACCTCCAACAGATGCACGAGCCCAGGGCACTCTTCGTTCACGCTCCAGGGAGGCGCCGTTCACGTGGAATACCAGGCTGTGTTAGTTTGCTAGGGTTGCCATAACAAAGCTCCTCAAACTGGGTGGCAGAAACAACAGAAATGTTCTGTCTTTCAGTTCTGGGGGTGAGAAGTCTGAGATCAAGGTTTCGTCAGGGTTGGTCCCTTCTGAGGTCTGTAAGGACCTGTTCCAGGCCTCTTGCCTAACTCCTGGTGGTTTGCTGGCAACCTCTGGCCTTCCTTAGCTTGAAGAAGCATCATGCCATCTTGGCCTTCATGTTGTCATGGCGTTCTCCCTGTGTGCATGTCTGGGTCCAGGTTGCCCTTTTTTATAATGACATCAGTTACATTGGATAAGGCCTCCCTTATCCCAGTGTGACTTCATCTTAACTAAATACATCCATAATGGTCCCATTGCCAAATAAGCTCACATTCTGAGGTACTGGTGGTCAGGACTTCAACATATGAATTTGGGGGAGGGGGACACAGTTCAGCCTGTACCACACGCAAATATTGCTCTCTGGAAATTTAGGCAGCTGAGGGGTTCTGGCCACAGGAGAGCATTCCCCCTTGGTCAACTCTTAATTTCTCAGACCCGTACCTGCCCACAGTCTCTGAAACCACCCCTTGGGAGTGTGGTAGGTAAATTTTGGTGGTGGGCTGCTGGGTGGGCCTCTGATCCAGGGTGGAGGCGTGGTTCACCTGTTTGTCATTTGTGGCCGCAGGTTACATCGAAGCTGCTATCATTCCTGCTGGAGCTCGGAGGATCCGTGTGGTGGAGGATAAACCTGCTCACAGTTTTCTGGGTAAAACAAAAATGATTGAACTCACAATTTATGTGCTGAGAATTAATTTTGATGATCAGTCTGATAAATTCAGTTCAGCATCATTCTTCTGGGTCATAACCTGTTTTACACCTATATTTTAATTGTAATGATGGGAGTACTTAGAGTGGACCAAACAGCGCTGTCAAATTTGACTAATAAGCAGCCATCCCCAAGGTGGATTGGGGGCAGGGACGGGTGGGCCCGCCAGCTTGGGGACAGAAGAGTGAGGGAAGTAATGAGGAACTGAGGTAGAGTTAGTCCCCAGGAGAGCCCAGAGCAGCTTTAACTTGAGTAGCACAAGCCCACCCGGCCACTCGCAGGACAACCTGTAGGCTCTCAGTGGCTCTGGGGGTCTCCTTAGCTGGAAAAAGAGCAACAACTCTAAGTCTAATGGGAACCCAGAACAACACTGATTTTCACTACGGTCCATGTTCCCCGGATTCCTAGTGGCCAACTCCATTGACTTCGAGCACAAACACCTGCATGTTTCTGTAGACTTGGGTTCTATTCCTGGCTGGTCTTCGCTGCCCTCCAAAGCACATGGGTAAAGCCTAAGAAGAGTCATTCAGTTAACTCTTTCTGTGCCAGAGAGGACCCTCTAAGTGTGTCCTGGTCTCAATTCCCAACCTCCCCTTCGTCCCCAGCAAAGGTCAGCCCAGTACTTGACCATCAGGGTGGTTGGAGTACTGAGCTGAACACATAAGTGCTCTCTCTGCAGGTCGCACGGAGACAGCAGGGTGTCCAGAGGCTGCCGCTGCTCCTAGTTCACTGGCATGGGATGTGCTACGACCCCTTGTCCTTCTGCCAGCCCTAATCCCATGTTCCTGTCTTGGGTTCAATTTCAAACCAGAGGTGGCTGATCTTCCACTCAGCTACCCCCCACTCCTGAGCGCCCTGCATATTAATCTTTCAACCTGTGTTGCAAGGTGCTCATGGAGCTAGAAAAATAAAAGAAAAAATAAGGCATGATTTCTCTGATCTTGAACTTCCTGCAAGCTGCCCAATGGGCCTGTGCTGTCAAACCCTTTTATTTCAATTTTTATCACTGATACAAAAAAGAAGACCTCTTTGTCTATGTTTCTGCCTTTGTAGACTGCACATAAGTATCCAAGTCTTTCTTTGAAATGGTCTCTAATTTAGACACTGAGAGTCTAATGAGACAAGAAACAAACCTGTAATAGGCAAGGTTACAATGAAGACTGCTGTCCTGTTATTCAAGAGTTAGGAAACACTTAAAGGCAGGAAGGCGGTCCCTGCACACCTGCCTTAGGGGAAGCAGTAGAGGCAGGTGTGCCCGTGTCCAAGTGCCCACACCAGGACTCACTGGAACCCGTGCCCTCTGGGTCCCCTGTGCCCCAGGCAGCCGTGCCACCTCCTCTGTGCCTTTGTCATCTGCCGTCCACGCTGCATCCTTGAAGCTGTGATGGCTAGCACTGTTCCTGTTGCCCTCGAATTGGCATCCACGTGGATCTACATCAGCTCTGTGGTTCTCCCCACCTCCCCTGTGTGGACTCTGCCCCAGCCCTGCCTGTCACTCCCTCCCCAGCTGTCACTCCACAAATAGAACAACGCTTGTGCATGCTTGCTGAAATGGGGCCTCCTGCTGCTTTTGGCAGCTTCTTGGGAGTAACAGCTTTTTTACTAAATTCTCAAAGACCCCAACACCTCTCCTTCTGCCCACCCACGGAAATTAGGTCAACCTCACCAGCATTTGCGGTGGAAGCCCCGTCACCTAGTGTCACCCCCAGAAGTTACCCCTCCCAACTGGTGCATGGGGGAATGCACCACTCCTACTGGGGAATGACATTTCCACTCCCCAGGCACACTGGACCTCGTTGCAAGGCTGGCCTCCCCTTTCACCCTCATCTTGTTGAAAATTCATAATCTGGATCTAAGAGCTGGCTCAACCCTGAGGTCAGTGTACCGGTTCCTCCATCAAGCACCAGCAGCTGCTCCTGCAAATAAGTCTTTTGGCCTCTGATCCTGGCTTCTGAGCTGTCCCAGCGCCGTTCCTGCACCTGACCCCAGTCCCCCAGGTGTCCAGCAAAAACAGGAATGTTTTCTTTCTGTCTACTTTTCTGTGGCAATGTAAGAATGACAGGAGGAGATCAGAATGCTCTGGATCACTTCTCAACTTCTAATTCCTCTGGTGACAAGGAACTTTTCCCTGGGATTCAGATTAGGGCCAAGAAGTACTAATTAGTGGAGACTGCCCAGGGGGTCAGCTCTCATGATGGTCCCTGTCCACTCCTACAGCCTCAGGACCACATTCACAGACAAGAATGAGGACATCATGTCAGGGCTCTCAGTCCCTGAGCCCTGCTGTGTGTTAGGGACCCAATCGCTGATCCCTCCGAACACTGCAGAGTGTCACTGTGTTTCCTCTGCAGAGGAGCGAACCGGAGCTGCAAGGGCTTGGAGCTCGTTCGAGTTCCTCACTTCCTGAGTCCACTGCAGTTCCCGGAGCCCCTCGGCATTGCCCTGAGGTGTCCAGCCACAGCCAGAGATGACTGACAAGAAGGCTGTTCATTGCAGAATGCATGTGAAACCTGCCCATCGTGACTGCTTCGTGGTGTGCACATCAGAGAAGCAAACCTCTGTCCCAAGGAGATGAGTGTAATGTCTCAGAGCAACTTCTCGGCTCCCACAAAGCACTGGGTCACCATGGGAGGTGGGAGCCAGCTTCGTCCCTTTATCTTTTCCAAAAATCATAATCCCAGTGTTCTGGGCCTGGCTCATGGACACGGGCGAGCTGAAGGTGGTCCACACTTGCCATGTTTCTCAAGTCGGTTCCAGCCAGCCTCGTTTCCACTCGGGGCTGGATGCTTTGGACGTCAACCCAGGGTAACTCTGAATTATTCTCACATTTGCTGGGAGCAGTTCCTAAAGAATTTCACCCCACCTACCTTCGGCCCACGCTGGCTGGCTTTCTGCTCAAAACCACCTGGAACAGGAAATGCCTCCACAGTTTGTATCCATAGCTAAGAACAGAGCTGGCAGAACTCCGAGTGGAAATAAAAGGAGCTGACTCGATGCCAGGATTAGAAGTAGGTTGACTGTGGGTCAGGGCTTCCAGTTGAATCCAAGAGGGAGAGAGACGAAAAGAACCCTACGCCAGCTTCTGCATAGCTCTGTGCCAGCGGGGGACATTCAGGCAGGGTCGCAGCTCAAGTGTGCCTCCAGCCGGTTGTGAAGAGGAGCCGTGGCCTCCCATCAGGACTGCCCCCTCCTCGCCCCCTGGAATGGCTCGTGGTTTTCCCCCCACTGTGCCTAGAAGTGCAGGGATAATGCGTAAATGTCCACAGAGAGGAAGAAGGGTCAATATGGAAATGGACCTTAGCGCATGACCTTATGTTCCAGGCCACCGTGGGGGTTTGTTCTGCCATAGTAGCTAAGGAAAGTGTGTACCCACCATGTGGTACCCCATGAAAGTCTAACCGTTGAGAGGCTTCTGAGCAAAATCCACAAAAGCAAGCACTGTCATATCTTGGAGAGTGGTTTTAAAAAAAAAAAATCTAACCTCTGGCCCAGGCAGAACCAGCAAGTGAAAATCTCCTTCCCCAGCAAATCAGAACTTCAGATATCACTAATAAAATCAGCTGCTCAAGGAATTCTCTTTATTCTTCATTATGTGTCCATGAAATCACAGCATTTCTAATCATCTTAATGGGCCCTGTTGAGTCTTTTCTGGATCCAAAAATCCTAATTTCAAATGCAAACTAATTGATCTTGAAATGCTTACAGACAAAGGTGGCTTGGATATATCCATTGATGCCCAAGGATTGAGAGGACCAGGAACTTGTAGAGCTTGAAATGTACTTAATTTGAAGGGCCTTCTTTAGGAAAAAGGATATATTGTGCACGAGGCCTCGTAAACCCTGCTCTGTGCAGCTCACGGAAGCCAGGAGAGTAGCCCAGGCTACTGCAGAAGGAGACCAGAGGTATCCTGCATTCTCTCTCGGGAGCCGCCTTGGCCCCACTAAGTCATTGCATTGTTGGACTCCATGCTGAACCTGTTCATTTGCTGTTACAATGATCTGGGTGTTCCAACAGAATCTCTGAGGCGGAAATCTCTTTTGAAGGAATGTCAGGCGCTAAATTCTGATTTTAGCAGGGAAGTTCCAATTTTTCGACATGGACCACAGCAACCTGCAGATGTTGAATCTTGCTGACTAAGTTACACCAAAGTCAACAGGTTGGAAAGTGATCTTCATGCCTCCTGGAACCAATGACTTCCTGCTTTTAACTCTGCCTCTGTTTTCCTCTCCCTGAGGAGCGCGTGAGTGAGTGTCGCCTGGAGCCGGCTGTCCGGAGGGAAGGGGACTGGCTCTGAGGTGGGCGCCAGACAGCAGCTGGACAGCTGCATCTGCAGAGCTCGGGGGCTCGCAGCCGCCATGGGGGTGGCCACAAGCAGGGCTTGAGCACACGAGGTTTATTCTTTCTGGGGCCACGAGAGTTGAATCATACCCACTCCCCTCTCAACAAATTGGTGACAGTGTGAGATTTCCCCGAGTCAGCGGCCCCAGACCAGCACCTCCAACGCAAAGACAGGTGTCTTCAGAACTTGGGCGCCCAGCAGCCCCGCGTGGCTTGTGAGAGTCAATTGCACGCCAGGTGGATAACTTGAAATCCACCATGCTGAGGATATTTACACCTTGGATACAACATGTGCTATAAAAAACTAGGCTGTTTTCCCCAGAGAGCTGGTTGTCACCTCTGCTCCACTGTTTGGAGTGCTCATCCCCCGACTCAGCAGCTGACCTTGTCGGGGCTAGTAGGTTAGCCACGTCCGTCTCTCTCCTTCCCATCCCCCAATTCCTTGACCATAACCAGAAGCTCCTCCGCGCTCTCCCTGCAACCCACTCCTGAAGTGTCTCCTCCACCCACCTGCGAGACCCTGCTCTGGTGATCAGAGGTGGCACACCCCAAGCCCCAGCTGGCTCAGCCTCCTCCCGTGTAGCTGCTGCTGCTGCTGCATCTCGCCCACAGCCCGTCTTCCTGTGGCGGCTGGGTTTGCCCCCAACCCCCCCAGCAGTGTTTCCAGGGACGGGTTCATAATCGACCCCAGGTGTGCCCGCCTGCCCTTCTCCCAGCCTCCCCACTCCTGACCCCTCAGACGTTTGACTTTGGGCACAGGGGCGGAGTAGTTTTCAGTTTATAACAAAATAAGGCACTTTAAAGCATCTTATAAAAAGGGCCATGGAAATGCATAAACAAGGCTGGGAGGGAAAGAGCCACCTCGTCAGGAGTCTTCGTGCCAGGACAGGAGCAGAATCCAGGAGAGTTGAAGGCATGGATCGAGTACACCAGGCCTCCCGCCTGCCAGAGGGGCTGAGCTCACGCTGGTGAGCCCTGCAGTGATCTCTGGGAATCCATAACACTCGTTTTCTTTACCTACCTGTTCTGTCCTCATCGTCATTAGTATTTTTTTTTAAACCAACCTCCAAAAGGCCCACGTGACAGCCAAACCCAGTTCTCCATTGCTGAGCAGCAGCTTCAGGCTCTGCTGGATCCAGGGGCTTAAAGTGATGTCACCAGAAAAACAATCTGTCTCTGTCCTGGCACTGCTGTCTGTGCTCTCTGGGGTTCCCTTCCCGAGTGCTGGCAGATCCAGGCTTCCGTCAAGTTTCTGGGTAACCCCATGGGAAGAAAGCTGCCTCTTCCCAAGGTGAACGAAAGTCCCACCGTCCAGGGTTGGGCTCTTTGCCCGGAGCTGCAGTGGAGTTAGGGCCCAGCCCCACGTGACTGGAGGAGAAACAGATTCCCGAGGGAAACCCTGAGTGGTATCATTGCTTGACGAGAAAGAGACAGATGCCAAGTCTCACAACAGCCATGAAACAGGGACAAAATCAAGGCCCAACTCCTAACCCCCAGACCCCAGCCCAGGACAGCAAATGTCAGAGTCAGTCGCTGGCAGAGGGTGATGGTCAGTGGATGTGAGACAACACAGACCTCAGACCTCAGTGAGAAGACACAGGAGAGTCCCTGGTGAACACTTTGGATAAGAATAAATAGATGGCTTGTGTGGAAAACCAAATTCTTGCTTATGGCCCATCAGCAACATGTTGATCCTTGGTCTCTTCCAACCCATTCCATACCTCGCAGAGCTGAGAGCAAGGGAACGTGTGAACCTGGAGCCCGCAGAGCCCGTGTGACAGCGCCGCCCCCCTGCCCCGCCCCCCACAGCTGCCGCGTGGAACTGCCACATCTGTGGACGCCTGTGGTTTCCAGACTTAGATATTTAATAGAATAACCATTGTTCTTGAAGGAACATCCTCATTACTAATGCGGGAGTACCCGATCCCTCAGAGATGCTGGAGTTAGGCTGCCCTCCTTCCAGAGCCCCTGGTAGGTAGCATAAAGTGAATCGATTAGTTTTGCTAAAGCAGCAAATCTTGTTTTGTAGCCTAGGACACGTTAACATAGAATTAATTCATCAGGTGGAAAACCATCCACTGGGTAAGTTTGGTGAAACGTGATCTGGCTACGGTGGTCTCCATCCTGTGCCCCTTCCCCCTACCCTCACTATTTAAGTTGGTTTCAAGACACATGGTCCAGGCCTGAAGCGGCCCCGTCAATCCTGACAGCTCTCCCCGGGGGTCCTGTGAGCCAGACGTCTGTGCTCAGCACGAGGAAAGCTCCTTCCCTCGCTGCAGGCCCCCCTGCTGTCCTTGTGGATGGGGAGACCCCTGCCCCACTCAAGGCACCTCGGTTCCCGGTAAAGACAGGCTGGATCCTTCCTGATTCTGCGGTGTTCAATTCTCTTTCTAGCTCTCAAAGACTCTGGTAAGGGATCCATCAACAGCGACTGGAAGATAGAGCTCCCTGGAGAGTTCCAGATTGCAGGCACAACTGTCCGCTATGTGAGAAGGGGCCTGTGGGAGAAGATTTCTGCCAAGGGACCAACCAAACTACCCCTGCATTTGATGGTAACTGGCTGGGCTTTGGGACTTGTCTGGGGGAGGGGCATGACTCCAAGAGGTCTGCCCGATTACTTCTTTCTGGGACCTGGGGAATAGGGTTGCATCCAGCTCCCAGGGGTTTATGAGGCCACCTGCTGCTCCGTCCTCTCCCCTTTCCTTCCCAGTGCATCCACTGCAGGCCTCAGAGTTCTCTCTCGAAGCTTCCCCCTGGGTCTTCCCTGGCAGAGCTCCTGACTTTTTCAAAAGGAGCTACCTCCAAGAAGGAAATGCTTAGCCACGTGGTGGGTGGCAGCCAGGGAGACTTGGCCTCATTAGCAAAGTCTGTTTTTGTATCAGATGGCGGGATGCAGAGATCTGCCCCAAGTTTGTATATCCACATTGGAAACTGCCTTTTGGAAAGCGAACTCTCGACTCCACGTCCAAACCAGCCTCCCTCGGATTTCTCAGACTCAGCTTGCAACGAGCGTTTGGGAATTGGGAAGGAGAATCAGATTTTGTGGGTATATTTACTCCGCAGGTGGTCTGGAGAAACCTGTGCACTGGGCCAGGCCAGGGTGCCATTTTCTTATCTGTTGTCTCAGGGAGGCCTCCATGTGAGCTACTTAAACATCTGGCTGTGCATCCTTTGAAACATATCAAAGATCTCCAGGGAAAGGAATGCCACTGTTTCCTTCTCAGGGTCCAGAAGTTCTTATGGCTAACTTCAGATAGCTCACAATTATTGATTTCATGTCTCCTTTCAAAGAACAGGATTTTGGGCAGCTTGTGCACCTGTAATCCAAGCACACTTTTTCCTCACTGCCTGCTGGAGTCTGTACTTGGAGGTTCTTTTTTCCCATTAATTTGTAATCTCTGGCAACCTGCAGCTGTTCAAGGTCAGGTGACATCCAAAAGATTTTCTGGCCACTGCCCAGGGACCCTCCTGAGGAGACCAACTCTGCCTGTGAGAACCAGCAACCAGGTTGGGTGTCACACTACAATGGCGCTAACCCTATTGTACTTTCTGGTGAGACAAAAATGAGGCAGTTTCCATGTGTGACCTAAAACTTAGGGAAATCTGCATATGCAACACTCAGCCCACTAAATCCATTGCAAATATATTCCTACAAGTAAGTTTCTAGGACCCGAGAACTTGTACCCAAGTCATTCTCTGGGGTAAGATTATTTCCTAGTCAAAGTTAGAACAAATCTTCCTAATGAGTTAAAAGCAGTTATTCAGAGGGGCTAAGAGAGGAGGCAAAAGATTAGATGAAACCTGTACAGAAACATCACCTGTTAGCGTGTGTTTTGCTTTCTCTAGCAAACACCAAGAGGAGTGTGTTTCCCTTTACCAAAAGCTTTTGTAAACTGAGCAAGTCGTTAGCCCATTAAAGCAGCACACAGCCCGGATTCATTCAGACCATGAAAAACAAAACTCAGAGAAAGCAGCCACTGCCATAGCTGAAGGTTCAGCCTTTGTTTAATGTTAATCATTTTTCTTTCTTGAAATATCATTGTCACTTCAAATTTTTAAACCTAGAAGTGAGAGGTACTCCTTTGCCTCAATAGAGAAAGCCACTGTCCCTAAATTGGGGTGCACACATTGCTTGCAGAGTCAAGAGCACCCAAGAGTCACAGGGACCTGCATTTGAAACCAATTACACACATGCGCACAAATTATATGTGGCTCCAAAATTGCATGAAATTGGTTTCATATGGATTCTCAATTCACCAGTCTTATTCCCGTACTGAGATAATAAAGATCTCTTAAGACTAGTTTTGTTTTCAAACTGGAAGCATTTTTTCAAATGCGTTACTACAAGTCTATTTGGTGGAGAAGTGGCTGTTTTGCTCTTAGCATCCCACGCCCATCCACAATGCCTGGCACACTCTGACCTGGACTGCCCAGGTCACATCAGGTGGGCCATGCACATTCTTCCCTTAGCACCTGCTGGCCTGTTCTCCCAGGCCTCTTGGGCTGGAAGTGAATTTGTAGACCCAGGAGTATTCACTGGTTCCAAACTTAGCCTGTAGACACATTATCTGCAGACAGGCCATCTTAAGCTCCTACAAGAGGGCTTGTTTTGCACCATTATGTCTTGAGAAATAAATCTGATAGCGCGCCTGCTGGCCATATATAACTTGTCACATGTACTCCCAAACAGAGTCACATGCAGACCAATCCATTCTGCACACTCACTAGGATTTCAGATCCAGGGGTCCTCAAGCTGCATGATGGCTCCCAACAAAATATCACAGAACCCCTCCCCCTCATCTCCACCCCACTTGCAGCTTTAAGCCCTGAGCCAGGCCTCTGCCACCAATGGACACAGTCATCATCCCGGCTCCCATGGCCATGGGAGGGCTCTTGCATCCTTGGACTCCCAAACATGCCCCCAGAGTCTGCTGCAGTGAGCTGTATCTGCCCGTGAGCCTGCCTTACCCCGGCTCTCTAGACCAAATGATGTAGAGCAATGATTGAAGGACCATGTTCATTTCCAAAGATGTGGAGTGACCCTACTTGCTCAGATCCCTTTCTAGGTAAAAGTGGTGTATCTGAGTCTTCCTTGTCTGCAAGGGCAGCTTCATGGTGAGGATGTGGGAACATGGACTTTTCTCTGCTCGGAGCAGCTCTCCATGAAAAGTGCATTTAGTGCCCACAAAAGTGCTTATCCCAAACTCTTTAGTCTTTTCGTGAGAACAGAAGGAACTGATGGTTTGCATTTGCCCAACCCCCAAGTTGTGTACCTGAGGAATCCAAGCCTAAGATAATGAGTACCCCAAAATTGAACCTGTTCTGAACCCCCGAAAAAAGCTGGTTACCCCAAGTAGCAAAACAGCCACAGCGTGGCTCGGTTTGCACATCCTGCAATCCTGTGGACTTTCATTCCTTTTTAAGACGGCCTTTTGTTTTGCTTTCGATTCAGGTGTTGTTATTTCACGACCAAAATTATGGGATTCACTACGAGTACACCGTTCCTGTAAACTACACTGCTGAAAACCAAAGTGAGCCTGCAAAGCCGCAGGACTCTCTGTTCCTCTGGACGCACAGCGGCTGGGAGGGGTGCAGCGTGCAGTGCGGAGGAGGTGAGCAGGGGGCCACCGCCCGCCGGGTGCGGGGTTCTCACAGGGTGTTTGGTTTACTAAAGGAAGGAGAAGTGAATCAGGGCCCTCTGCGGCCAGCACACGGAGTGTGGGAAATATGTGACCTTCACTTGAACAGGAATTTAACCACACCCCACCTACAGTCTCCCTGCAGAAGGCTGGGGCAGTGCCTTCCCGACTCCCACACTAGAGTTGTGCCCACACTGCTGTGTCTCCCGTGGCCCAGGGCTCGCGATTCTGACCCGTGGGTGGAGATTTGGCCGATGTATGGCCACCTCACGGGAACACCGCTCTGCACCTGAATTTCCTCACCTCCAATACAGGATGATCAGTACTCATACCCACAGTCAGGGCTACAGGATGAGCCAAAGAGACTGGCATACTGCAAGGATCAGAATGAACAAAAGGCATCACGTTTATTACGGTGTCATTCGGGAGGGGCAATAGGAAGCCATTCTGAACCCTTAGCCAGTAGCCCCATAACGCAATGTTGTTTGTCACCCTAATGGTGCACACAGCAAGGGTCATCATGGGAGGTGGCACGTGGGATGGGTGGATTTGGGTGGGCACAGAGTTGGGACGGGAGGGCGACCTGCTCTGGAGTGCCAACCCAAAGAGTGAGATGGTAGGGGATACCTGGGCACGGCCTCAGCCACCCCCGAGTCCTGAGCAGCTATTGACCGCTCAGATGATGTTTGCCAGATACCCAGTGTGTAAGGGATTGTTTGCCATTTAACTCACCTCATTTTGCATGGGTGAGAATTGTAGCCACAGTATGATTGAGCCCCTCAGACGCTGCGAGGGTCAACTGCAAATGCCTTCCTGTGCATCTTGGCCGGCGCCCTCGCTGTTGGTTCTCAGCCTCTTCCTGAAGCAGCACCGTGGCAGTGGGCAGAGCTAGAGTCCTCCATCAGCCCGGCCGTCCTCCACTCTGCCCGTTTCCCTCAGCCCTTCAGTGGCCCCTTAGTGCCAATGGCCTTCCAACCTCCAAATCTACCCAACACGTCTGTCTGCAACCAGGCTTTAATTTTGCAGCAACTTCTTGCAAACTAAGCACGGCCCAAATGGAACAGTGAGCAGGCGCCCTTCGGTGAGGGGAGGGGCACATGTTCTGCTGCTGTTGCTGCTGGCTTGCTCGGTGGCCATCCCTTTGTGACACTGATGACCTCCAGCTCCCTGACACGGTGGTCAGACCTGCCCCAAAGCTGAAAGCAGCTCTGTGCCTTCCTTACTCACCCAGGGCTGCAGTTTGGGGCAGTAGGAACTGGCAGTAGAGTTCAGGACTCTGTCATTTTGAGTCATTCCTACATGACAAATTCCTCAGGAGACAAACCCAGCAAGGAGTTTGGGGTCCAGACAGTTTCACTTGACTCCCTGTTAGTCTTTTATTGTCACTCTTCCAAATAATAATGTAATGTAGCTAACATGAAGTGTTAGCCACCTGCCAGTTTCTGCTCCAAGCACTTACATGTATTAATTGATTTTAACCATCACTGAAGTGTACCCTAAGGCATAGGGAGGTTAGGCAAACCAGCCCCCTTGAGGACACTGAGGCACAGAAGCATGGTGGCCAACTGTTGATACTGTGGTCACTGGGATACTAGTAGTAATGGACCCAAGACTTAAGCCCAGGCAGTCTGGCTCCAGAGACCACCCTCCTAACTCCCAATCATTCGGCCTCCCTGACAAAGGCGTGGCCATGCACTGTTTAGGGTGCTTTGGGAATACCCAGAAAAGGGCTGCTTCCAGCTGGGGTAAGAAGTGAGCAAAGCTTCCCAAGGGCAGATGATGCTTAGGCGTAAGTACCAGGTGGCTGGCTGAACAAGTTCAGATTGGCTCCGGAGTGCCTGTCTGGAGGATGTAGGTCTGTGTGTCCTCCAGGCCAGACTCCCTGTCCCTACTCCTCCCCAGCAAGCAGGAATTCTGTCATAGGTAGCCATGCTCTCTGGTTAGGGCTGAGGTGCAGGTTTAATTGATACCAGATCTCCATAGACTTTAAACATCAAATGAGCAGGTAAAAAGTCTGGCAATCCTTGGTGGAAATTAAAGACCCAAATCAGAGGTCTGGCTTCAGTGAACCCCAAACTGTCCAAGAACACAGCTGATCTGAATTGTTGCTACTTTATGATCTTGTTCTAGAATCTTTCTCCTGCCCCCACACTGCCCCTGCCATATCTTGCATACCCTCATCTCTAAGATCACGGTTTCCCTCTCTGCAACTAATATGACATTTATGGCAATCACTTTAAATGACAAACTGATCAATAGCTACACCTGCACACTCCTTTGTGAGCATGGATGCATGGCCTTGCCAGGTGTGTGCGGCCACAGCCTCTCAGCTCCCTGTGGTTTGGTTTCCAGGGGAACGCAGAACCATCGTTTCGTGCACACGGATTGTTAACAAGACCACCACTCTGGTGAACGACAGTGACTGCCCTCAAGCAAGCCGCCCAGAGCCCCAGGTCAGGAGGTGCAACACACACCCCTGCCAGTCACGGTAAGGAACTGTCTTCTGTAGCTTGGACCCACCAGGGTCTGGGGTGGCGATGCTGTGAATGGTGAATGGTGGCACATGGTTAATGCCATGGTACCATGCTGTGCCGTGTTCTGTTGTTGTTGCTGAATGATTTCTGCTTGCTCAAGATACTGAGTTTCTAACTATGATGAAGCCAGAACTCTGATGGAAATATGCAGTCTTAGCTGGAAGGCTTCCTAGAGGAGGCCATTAATAACATGTCACAGAGAAAAAATAGACATCACCACATACTTTTAACTGGACCCATCAGCGTCCCCAAATTACTTTGTCTTGGAGGAAAAGGAAATAAATGTTAGCATCTGAGTGCCCAGGAGATAATGTGCACACAGGTTAACAGTTGTGGTTGACATGTTTCCGTGGCTGAAATTAAGACCAACGAGTGCAGATGTTGGTATTTATTATGTGGAATCCATCACACTTCTGTCCCAGCCCCAGCTTTCGTGGCCATGTTGCTCATGTGCTCTGCAGTGAACTCTCTTGGGGTGTCAGCCAAGATGCATTATGTGAAATGTGTTCATCAGTTAGGCCTCCTTTTTGCCAGTCGTTTTAATGGGACTTTGCACGGTGTGATGACTCTGTTACATTGTGTAATGTCACCCCTCGGCCTCTCGTTCTGCTCTGAATTGAGGTGGTTCGGTGAACCACATTAAGGCATGTCTACCTTTTCCAACTAGGCCAAGCAGTTGGTATCTCAGTTTTTTAGGTTTCTTAACTCAGTTTGCTCCACTTCCTTGGTGCAAGAGCTCCACAAAGCATTTGGCTATTGTACCAACACCCTTTGCTTTCTCAAACTCTTAAAATGTGTTTGAGTGAAAGAGAGAGAGAGAGAGGAGACAGGAGGGAATGGAAGAAGATGAGACTTGTCTCAATGAGTTTATGTGCTTCTGGCAAATTAAGAATGAAATTCTTCCCTGGTGCTGAAGGCCTTAAGGAAGCGCTCAGTGCAGAAAGTCTTAACCATCTTGGGAAGGAAGGACTGGCCTCTGTAAAGACTCAAGGATCTGATGGGCCACAGTCTCTTCCCCTGAAACCAAAGATGGCCTGGTCCTAGTGGAGAGATTAGAAAGTAGGATGAGTGATTCTGGAGGAGGAGAGGTCATGTGGGCTCAAAGGCATGAGTCAGCAGAAGAGGGCTCTGGGACCCATTCCAGAATCATATTTTAAAATCAATTATGTTTTCAAACTATATTAGTATTCAAAATTTTTTTTATATTTTCACTGTTTGTTTGTTTGTTTATTTATGAAAGAAAGAGTCTCTCTCTGTGGCCCAGCCTAGAGTACAGTGGTATCATCATAGCTCACTGCAACCTCAAACTCCTGGGCTCAAGCAATCCTCTTGCCTCAGCCTCCTGAATAGCTGGGACTACAGGTGTGTGCCACCAGACCCAACTAAATTTTTTTTTTTTTTTTGTAGAGATGAGGTCTCACTATTAACCAGTAGTCTGGTCTCGAACTCCTGGCCTCAAGCTATCCTCCCACCTCGGCCTCCCAAAGTGCTAGGATTACAGGTGTGAACCATCACGCCCGGCCTTCACTGTTTTATTTTTATCATATGCTTTAACTACTAAAACTCAGAAAGTTAAAGTTAGTAATAATGGAGGATATTCTGAAATTCCGAAGATTAAAACCAAGGCTCAAATTCAAGGTCTATTTGAATATCTTAATCTGAATCTTATACCACTTAAAAATCATTATGTGTGTTAACATAAAAAGAAAGAATCTCATTATTATTAAAGATCAAATTATAGCAAATTTCAGTATTAGTAAGTGACATTATATGAGATCTGAATAACATTTACCTGAACTGTATTCTTAAGTTTTTTCTTTTTTTCTTTTCTGAAAAACCTATTTTTTATTTTCATTGTTTTATAATTTATTTTTTTATATCAACATATTATGGGGATACAAATGTTTAAGTTACATATATTGCCATTGCCACACCTGAGTCAGAGCTTCAAATGTGTCCATCACCCAGACAGTGCACACCGCACCCATTAGGTGTAAATAAACCCATCCCCTCCTCCACCTGCCCAACACCTGATGAATGTTACTTCCATATGTGCACATAAGTGTTGATCAGTTAATACAAATTGGGTGGTGACTACATGTGTGGTGCTTGTTTTTCCATTCTTGTGATACTTCCCTTAGTAGAATGGGCTCCAGCTCTATCCAGGATAATACAAAAGGTGCTAGATCACCATTGTTTTTTGTGGCTGAGTAGAACAACATGGTATAGCTATACCACATTTTATGAATCCACTCATGTATTCACGGGCACTTGGGTTGTTTCCACACCTTTTCAATTGTTAATTGTGCTGCTATAAACATTCTAGTGCAGATTTCTTTTTTATAGAATATCTTTTTTTCCTTTGGGTAGATGCCCAGTAATGGAGTTGCTGGATCAAATAGTATTTCTACTTGTAGCTCTTTGAGGTATGTCCATATTACTTTTCACAGAGGTTGTACTAGTTTGCAGTGTATAAGTGTTCTTATCTCTCTGCATCCTCACCAACATTTATTGTTTTGGGACTTTTTGATAAAAGTGATTCTCTCTGGAGTTAAGTGATAGCTCATTGTGGTTTTGATTTGCATTTCCCTGATGATTAGAGATGCTGAGCATTTTTTCATATGTTTTTTGGCCATTAGTCTATCTTCTTTTGCAAAGTTTCTGTTCATGTCCTTTGCCCACTTTTTAATGGGATTGTTTGATATTTTCTTGATGATTTTCCTGAGTTCTATATAGATTCTATTATCAGCCCTTTATCAGATGTGTACTATGCAAATATTTTCTCCCATTCTATAAGTTGTCTGTTTGCTCTGGTGATAGTTTCCTTGGCTATGCAGAAGCTTTTTAATTTGATCAGGTCCCATTTATTTATTTTTGTTGTTGCTGTGATTGCCTTTGGGGTCTTCTTCATAAATTCTTTGCCTAGGCCAATGTCTGTAAGAGTTTTTCCAACATTTTCTTCCAGAATTCTTATAGTTTCATGCCTTATGTTTAGGTCCATTAGTCACCATGAGTTGATTTTTGTGAGACGTGAGAGGTGCAGATCCTGTTTCAGTTTTCTACATGTGTCTATCCAATTTTCCTAGCACCATTTATTAAATAAAGATTCATTTCCCCAGTGTATGTTTTTGTTTGCTTTGTCGAAGATTAGATGGGTATATAAGGATGGTTTTATATCTGGGTTCTCAGTTCTATTCCAGTGATCTATGGCTCTGTTCTTGTGCCAGTACCATGCTGTTTTGGTTAATATAGACTTGTAGTATAGCTTGAAGTCTGGTATATTGATGCCTCCCAATTTGTTCTTTTTGCTTAAGATTTTTTTTTTTTTGCTATATGGGATCTTCTCTGGTTCCATATGAAGTATAGAATTATTTTTTCTAGATCTGTGAAAAATGATGTTGGTATTTTAATAGGGATTGCATTGAATCTGTAGATCACTTTGGATAGTATAGACATTTTAACAATGTTGATTCTGCTGAATCATGAACATGGTATGGTTTTCCACCTGTTTATGTCCTCTGCTATTTCCTTCCTCAGTGTTTTGTAATTCTCCCTATTGAGGTCTTTCACCTCTTTAGTTAAATATATTCCTAGGTATTTTCTTTTCTTTGTTGCTATTGTGAAGGGTATTGAGTCTTTGATTTGGTTCTCAGTTTGACTGTTGTTGGTGTACAGGAATGCTACTGATTTCTGTACATTGATTTTGTAACCTGAGACTTTGCTGACTTTATTGATTTTAGTAGTCTCATGGCAGAATCCTTGGGGTTTTCTAGATATAAGATCATATCATCAGCAAAGAGTGAGAGTTTGATCTCTTCTGCCCCCATTTGGATACCCTTGATTTCCTTCTCTTGTTTGTTTGCTCTGGCTAGGACTTCCAGCACTATGTTGAATAGAAGTGGTGATAGAGGGCAACCTTGTCTGGTTCCCCTTTAAGCAGGAATGCTTTCAGTTTTTCCCTGTTCAGTCTGATGTTGGCTGTGGGTTTGTCATAAATGGCTTTTATCATTTTTAGGTAAGTTCCATCTATGCCTATTTTGTTAAGCATCCTTATCATAAAATGTGTTGAATTTTGTTGAATTCCTTTTCTGCGTCTGTTGAGAGGATCATATGGTCTTTGTATTTTGCTTCTATTTATGTGGTGAATTATCTTTATAGATTTGGGTATGTTGAACCATCCCTGCATCTCTGGGATGAAGCCCACTTGGTCATGATGGATTATTTTTTTGATAAGCACCTGAATTCAGTTTGCTTAGATTTTGTTGAGAATTTTTGCATCTATATTCATAAGTGATGTTGGTCTGTAGTTTTCTTTTTTGTTGTTGTTGCATCCTTTCCTGGTTTTAGAATCAGGGTGATGTTAGCTTCATAAAATGTTTTGGGAAGGATGCCTTCCTTCTCAATGTTGTGGAATAGTTTCTGCAGTTCTTCTTTTAGGTCTGGTAAAATTTGGGTGTGAAACCATCTGGTCAGGGACTTTTTTATTTAGGAAAGTTTTTTATTGCTGCTTAAGTTTTGGTACTTGATATTAGTCTGTTCAGGAATTCTGTTGCTTCCTGATTGAGCCTAGGGAGGCTGTGTGTTTCTAAGAATTTGTCCAGTTCCTCCTCATTTTCAAGCTTATGCACATAGAGGTTTTTATAGTATTCATAGACAATATTTTGTATTTCCATGGTATGAGTGTAATTTTTCCTTTTTCAATCTTGATTGATCTTATTAGAGTCCTTTCTTTTCTGCTTCTCATTAACTAGCAAGAGGCATGTCAATTTTGTTTATTTCTTCAAAGAATCAACTTTTTGTTTTACTAATCTTCATGTACTTTTTTTTTATCAATTTCATTTAGTTCTGCTCTGGTCTTTGTTATTTCTTTTCTTCTGCTGGGTTTGGGGTCAGTTTGCTCATCCTTTTCCAGTTCTTTGGGTTGATTCATTAGATTGTTGATTTCTGATCTTTCTGTCTTTTGGATATAGGCATTTATGAATGTAAATTTTCCTCTCAGGAGTGCTTTAGCTGTGTCTCAAAAAGAGAAGTTGTTTATTATGCATTAGGCAAGAGACAGAATAATGACAATTTTTTCAGTAAGCCCTATAAATTAATACATGCTGTTTAGTGAATAGATGAATCATATTTGATGGTGTGTTTTCATTTAATTTTTTTAAATGGCAAATAATTGTACATATTCATGGGGTGTACATAGTGATGTTTCCATACATACAGTGAAATGGTCATCAGATCAGGGTCATTAGCATATCCACCACCTCAAACATTTATCATTTCTTTATATTGGGAACATTCAATATCCTCCTCCTAGCTATTTGAAACTATATATTATTAACTGCGTTCATCCTACAGTGGTATAGAACATTAGAATTCATTCCTCCTATCTATCTGCAATTTTATATCTTTTAATAAATCTCTCACCATGCCTCCCTTCCAAATCTTTTTAAATATTATGCACAGAAACCAAATTAAATGAAATGAAACGTATGAAATGAGAACATCTGTGATTGAGTTGAGACACACATATGATGGGGAAGAGTGGGCCAGTCCACTCTACCATACCTTCCTCTCACAGTAGGTCAGTAGACTCCAAGGAGTGAAGTTCAAAAACTTTGTCAAGGGTTCTGCTTCCTATAATGATGGATTAACTTATATTGAAACAACCCTCCTGCAGATAACAATTCTGAACTCTGGAGAAATTACAAAAAGCAATTGTTTAAAAGCTAGAAAGAAGTCAGAAACTGGAGAGAAGCAGACAAATGGAAAAATAGACTAGTACTGAATGAATTTCCCATGATGACAGCTTTTCAACTAATGGAGGCCCTTGTTCCCTGGGGATTGGCTAAAACTCTGATAGATATCTTCCATCTTTTACTGGTTGAGTCATCAGAAAAAAATGTTCAGGGCAACCATAGCAGCTGGAAATTGAGGAAGAAAAATCTCAGAAAGCAGAGAGCCACAGAGGAGGTCTCCCAAATTCTGTACATATATTTGGCCCAAATCTCTAAGAATAAGATATACAGGGCAGACTCCATATAGCACAGCTAAGGCTAGAAGCCCTAAAGATTGTAGCTGCTGCCCATCACAGGAAATACAGTGCTTGGAGCTTTATTCCAGCCAAATTAGCTCCCTGCTAACCAAAACATTTAATATTCTTCCAAAATAGTACTCTAAAGCTGCACTGTTCAATATGGTAGCCATTAGCTAGTCCAAACTGAGATGTGTTGTAAATGTAAAATATACACCAGGTTCCAATGATTTAGTATGAAAAGGGATTATAAATCTTAATAATCTGAGATTCTAAAATAATTTAAGATTATAAAAATCTTAATTTTTAATGTGAGTACATTGATTATAACCACCCCAAATGATTATATTTCAGATACATTGGATCAAATAAAGTATGTTATTAAAATTAAATTTATCTGTTTCTTTTTACTATTTTAATATAGCTACTAGAAAATTCAAATTACATATGCAGCTAACATTTTATTTGTATTGAACAGTGCTGCTATCAATTAACATATCCTTCACAATGTTTAGGATACAATATAGAATTTCTAGTCATACAAGAAACAGACTCATACTCAGAAGAGAAGGCCATTATTGGAGACTGATCCAAGATAACACATAAGTTGGAATTAAAAGACAATAGTTTTAAATCAGCTATTGTAACTATGCTCAGATATAAGGAAAGCTATGCTCATAGTCACTGAACAAATAAGAAATCTCAGCAGAAAAAAGGAAACACTCTAAAATACAAATTGTTATGAAATGGTGCTGGATTTTATTGAATGCTTTTTCTGCATCTATTAAGATAATTATATGGTCTTTGTTTTTGCTTCTGTTTATATAGCGAATCACATTTATAGATTTCTGTATGATGAACCATTCTTGTGTCCTGGGATGAAACCCACTTGATCATAGTGAATTATCTTTTTGATGTACTGTTGAATTTGGTTTGTTAGTATCTTGTTGAGGATTTTTGTGTCAATGTTTATGAGGGACATTGGTCTGTAGAAGGAATATACCTCAAAATTATAAAGACCTTATATGATAAACCCACAGCAAACATTATACTGAATGGGGACAAGTTGAAAGCATTTCCCCTAAGAACTGGAACGAGGCAAGGTTGCCCACTGTCTTCATTTCTAGTCAACGTAGTACTGGAAGTCCTAGCCAGAGCAATCAGGAGAAAGAAATAAAGGTCATCCAAATTGCAAAAGAGAAGATCAGACTATCCCTTTTCCCCAAAAAGACTTCTAAAATTGATAAATAAATTCAGCAAGGTCTCAGGTTACAAAATCAATGTATACAAATCAGTAGCCTTTCTATGTATTAATAACAGTCAAATCAAGGATTCAATACCATTTACAGTAAATAGCTACAAAGAAAATAAAATACTTAGGAATATGTTTAACGAAGAAGATGAAAGATCTCTATAAGAAGAACTACAAAACACTGATAAAAGAAATTACAGATGACACAAACAAATGGAAAAACATTTCATGCTCATGGACTGGTAGAATCAACATCATTAAAATGTCTTTTCTCCCCAAAGCAGAATTCAGTTCCCATCAAAATTCCAACATCTTATTTCACAGATCTAGAAAAAATAATCCTAATCTTCATCTGGAAACAAGAGCCCAAATAACCAAAGCAATCTTAAGCAAAAAGAACAAATCTGGGGGTGTCACATTACCTCACTTCAAATTATATTACAGGTCTATTTTAACCAAAACAGCAAGATACTGGTATTAAAGCAGAGATGTAGACTAATGGAAAAGAATAGAGAACCTGGAAATAAAACCATATAACTACGACAAACTGATCTTTGACAAAAAGCACAAAAACATACACTGGGGAAAGGATGTCGTTTTCAACAAATGATGTTGGGAAAATTGGATAGCCACGTGCAGAAGAACAAAACAGGACCCCTGTCTCTCGCCATATACAAAAATTAATTCAAGATGGATTAAAGACATAAATGTAAGTCATGAAACCATAGGAATTCTAGAAGAAAATGTAGGAAAAACTCTTTTAGACATCAGCCTAGGCAAAGAATTTATGCCTAAGATGCTAAAGGCAAATTTGGCAACAACAAAAATAAATAAATGGGACTTAGTTATATTAAAAAGCTTCTGCACAGCAAAGGAAATAATCATCAAACAGGCAACCTACAGAATGAGAGAAAATAGTCACAAAATACACATCCAACAAAGGACTAATATCCAGAATCTACAAAGAACTCAAACATATCAGCAAGAAAAAAAACCAACCCCATCAAAAAATGAGCAAAAGACATGAACAGAATCTTTAAAGAAGAATACAAATGCCCAAGAAACATGAAAAAATGTTCAACATCACTAATCATCAGGGAAATGCAAATTAAAACAAGGACATAATACCTTACCCTTGTCAGAATGACCATTATTAAAAAGTCAAAAAACAACAGGTGCTGACATGGATGAAGAGAAAAAGTTACGCTTAGATACTGTTGGTGGGACTGGAAACTAGTACAATCTCTATAGAAAGTAGTAAGGAGATGCCTCCAAGAGCTAAAAATAGACCTGCCATTTGATCCAGCAATTCCACTACTATATAAGAAAATTAATTTAAAGGAAAAGAAATAATTTAATCAAAAAGACACCTGTACTTAAATGTTTATCACCACACAATTCACAGTTGCAATGATGTGGAATCAACGTAAGTGCCCATCAATTCATAAGCGGATATAGGAAATGTGATGTGAATATATATACATACACACACACACATATACTATGGAGCACTACTCAGTTGTAAAAAGGAATGAAGTATTGTCTTTCACAGCAACGTAAATGGAGCTGGAGACCATTATCCTAAGCAAAGTATCTCAAGAATGGAAAAACAAACA
>VBSM01002223.1:15429181-15497012 GCA_008086735.1 Cheirogaleus medius | reverse complement strand
AAAAAAAAGACCTAAAGGACATTCTAAACTAAGAAGGGGAGAGGGTGGAAAGGATGAGGGGTGAAAACTTACCTGTCAGGTACAATGAACACTGTGCTGGTGGTGGGCACACTGAAAGCCCCGACTTTAGCATTTTACAGTATATCCATGTAACAAAAACATTTGTACCCCAATATTTTGAAGTTTAAAATATTATTAAATATATTATTAAAAAAGATAATACACAAAATTTTAGGACTAGAAAATGCAATATCTGAAAATTTTTAAGTTCACTCTGTGGGTCTAAAAATGAATTGGAGATGATAAAAGAAAGATTAGTGAGCTTGAAAATAGGGACACAGACATTCAGCCTGAAAAATGGAAAGAAAAAATTGACACTGACAGAGACTCAGTTACCTGTGGGACAATATCAAGCAATCCAACATAAGTATAACTGGAGTTACAAAAGGAGCCTAGAGAGAGAATGGAGCAGAAAATAATCATTGAAGAAGCAATGACCAAAAATGTCCTAGATTTGGTGAAAGACAATTAATCAGGCCACATCCTCATGTTTCAACTAGATTCCAGATGAATTCAAAGCACCATAACAAACCCTCTGGTCATTACAACAAGTAGGCCAATATAGCAAGTTTATACTGTTGCTTCCCATAGATCTTCCAGGAGGGGGCCTTGCACTGCAAAAGTCTAACCAGAAGATCATGTAGGAAAACACCTTCAAAGCAACATGACATAAACAAAAATGGGCACAAAATCTGTAAATAGGTGCTATGGAGCTGCTCTGAGCATATATGATAGTGAACAGCAAGTGTGTGTATGGCTCCAGAATGCTCCCAGAGTCATCATGGCCGGGCAGTCCACAGTCCTGCAGACTTGCCATGTTTGAGCCAAGTTCAAGCCACATACACTTTAGACTAAAAACAGTTTAAGAAGCACATTCTTAGTATCTCTGTAGAACAAGGGTCAGCAAACTTTATCTGTGAAGTTCTAAATAATAAATATTTTTGCCTTTGCCAGCCACATATGGTCTCTGGAACATATTTTTCTTTATTTTTAATTATAATCCTTTAAAAAATGTAAAAACAATTCTTAGCTCCTGGGTTGTACAAAAATAACCCACAGGCAAGACTTAGCCCATGAACAATAGTTTGCTGACCTCTGCCTTAATTACTTAACCTCTGTGTTGCCCACTGAGATGCTATGATCACATCCTCAGCATGAGCCCAGGCTCTGAAGGCACTAGCTCAGGGAAAGTATTTTCTTATTATATAAAGAAGGGCTTGTTATGCTGAATGTCTTTTTATTACTGAATTGTTGAGTTGCTCTTGTTCTAAAAGCATTCAGCACCGCCTTGAGCACATAGTCACCTTCAGTGAATTCATCCATTCCACGTGGATTCATTGAGCACCTTCCCACTCACCAGGCACTGGTCTAGATCCCAGGGTATTTAGAGGTGAGAAAGACAGATGAGGTCTTTGCTCTTGTGTAATCTGATAAATAATAGGTTTCCCTCCTCATCACTTTTCTTTCTATCCCACCCCTTTCCATTTCCCTCCTGACTGTAAAATCATGTGAATCAGGCTTAAAGAATGAATGGAATTTCCACAAACAGAAGAGAAAATTACATTCATAAAAGAGAAAATAGCACCTGGACTTTGCCTTAGAGTCTAGAGAAGAAATGCCTGGATGACTGCTCTAGGCTGTTTTTGTTTGCTAGTTTGTTTATTTGTTTATTCTGAACCATTGACCTTGTACCGTTTCTTAAAGTGGATACATGAAAATGAAGTGCCATGGCTCATCAAAGAGTATTTATTGTTTAGCTAAAGAAATATATAATCTGATAATAGATTTTAAAACTCTCGCGAATCTTAACAAGATACACATGTTCATACATATGCGCACACAAACATAAATATCTATACATGCACAATATATGTATATGTGTATATATTATGTATAGTAGTTCCCCACATTATCCACGATTTCACTTTCTGTGGTTCCAGTTACCCACCATGGTCAACCATGGCCCAAAAATATTAAATGGAAAATTTCAGAAATAATTCATAAGTTTTAAATTGCACACCATTCTCAGTAGCATGATGAAATCTCATGCCGTCCTGCCTTGGATGTGAATCATCCCTTTGCCCAGAAGATCCACCAGGTTTATGCTCCCTGCTGATTCGTCACTTAGCAGCCATCTCAGCTGTATTCTACTCAGTGCTTAGGTTCAAGCGACCCTTATTTTATGTAATAATCTCAAAATGCAGGAATAGTAATGCTGGCAACTCAGATATGCTAAAGGAAAGCTGTAAAATGCTTCTTTTTAAGTGAAAAGCTAAAAGCCTCTAACTTAATAAGGAAAGAAAAAACATCATACACTGAGGTTGCTAAAATCTATAATAAGAACAAATTTCTTCTATCCATGAAATTGCGAAGAAGGAAAAAAAAACTCATGCATAGCATATATATATATGGTTCAATGCTGTTCTTCATTTCAGGCAGCCACTGGGGGTCTTTGAACGTATCTATCACAGATAAGGGAGGACTACTGTGCAGCTATTATACAAACACATTCTTGGACAATAAAATTTGAATCATCATATACATGATCTAATTGTTGTGAGCCTTTCAGAAGAACCTGCAGTTATATGGACTCAGGCTAGTAAGTGAAGAAAAGTAGAGGATTTGACCTTAGAAAACAAGTGCTAGAAAATGGGAGGGAGATCTAAAACATAAGTAAACACTGTGCGTTTGTTAGGGGGGTGTTTCAGATGGGGTGGGCATGATTGGAGGACAGAGCCTGTAACCTAGAAGAAGCACCCAAGAATCCAATTGTGTGAACTTTATTGAAGAAGCCAAAATGCAACCAACTGTTGAACCTGGCAATGTGAAAGAGCCTTTCTATATTATTGTTACTCTTTGACCTTTAATATGGCAGAGATGTTTGTCTTTTTCTCTCTTATATTTTCCTTTATTTCTCCTGATCTCCCTTTAATTTTCTTCAGCCTTCTTTTTCCACTGAGTTCCTGACAGTTTTCTTTGCCTTCCCAACTGCACACGATTAGCACCTCTTTATTCTAATCCTGCGCCTAGGTCTGTGGATACTTCTCCCAAATGCTGCTGTAGCCATATGGAATATGGAATCTGACACACAGGACAGATGGCCTCTCCCAGCATCTCGTACACCAACACAAACATGTCGGCAAACCGGGACCTGACGTTGGCAGGCGAGGCAGAAATCACAGATCAGCTCAGCTGCTGTGACTATGACCAGAACCCCTCACCTTGCTGACCACAGTCTGCAGGCAAGAGGCCCCGCCATCATTTGTCATCCAGAGAGCAACACTGTGTGCCAGGTGCTTGAGACCCTGCCCCCAGATAGTCCTGGGTCAAGGAGCTGGGAGCTGACAATGAATTGGGCTCCTACTGGAGCACAGAGCTCATGCTTTACCAGATTTAACATTTTTGCAGTCTTTCAGAGCATACTAACCACTTGAAAAGGCCATTCCAAGTTATTAGATATTTCCCTATAGTATTTATGATTTGAACTTCTTCCCAGGCAGTACTTGCTGTACTGTGCATTGAATTAGGGTGATTCAGAAAAGAACATTCAACATCTTACTGGCAATTGAATTGGATAGTCATCTGCAAGGAAGTGTATTTGGTTTTTAAATTTGTTCTCCTTGCTCAATTATTTTAAACAGGCTAGTCTTGTTTGGGGTTATTAAAACCCTATTTTTTTTTATTAAAGCATGTTCTCTGTGTGTGTGTGTGAGAGAGAGAGAAAGAGAGAGAGCATGACTTAAGAATGAAGCCTGGAACATGTGGATCTTTACCTATAGCCACAATCTGAAAAGATACTACTATTTAATCTATTTCTTGCTAGTCTAAAACTTAAAAATTTTCTCTTCTAAAATAACATAGGTAAATCTAATGGTGATTACTACCCTTGTCTACTACATGCCTCACTGATGGTATGTGAGTGGTAAAGAAAAATTTATTAGTTGAATTCTGGAACTTTTTTTCTGGTAGTATCCAAATTTCAGGACCTCACCTGTATTAAATGGTAAAGTTTTGAAGCCTTTTCTTACTTATCTAAACTAGGAAACATTCAAGATGGAGGAAGAGAAAGCATTTTCAGGGATTTTTTTTTTTTTTATCATTTGAACATCCTTCCCTTTGATCATTACAGAGCATAAGAGAATTCCCTGATACCAGGTTCACAGGTGACAGGATTTATCCTGCAGGGAAATGTTTTGCATGCTTTTGACCCATCAAAAGAGGTCTTTCTCTCTTCCTGACTTTTCTGAGTAATTAAATATAAAAACCATTGAGCACTTGATGTTTTCATTTAACTTTTTATGTCACAATTACAAGAAAGGAAAAGTGAAAGGAAAAGGTGAAATTCAACCTGAGAAATACTTAAAGAACAAAAACCAAGATTATGAAGTGATCTATCAGAAATAAAAAGAAGCTATGTACTCTCCAGGTTCTGGAAGGAACATCAAACCATAGAAGAAATGACTCTGCAGTGAGGGCAACAATGGAAGGATTCCTAACTTGTAGAATTGCTGGGGAGATTTCATAAATGAGCTTGGATGTGCTTGGTGCTTCTCAGAACAGTCCTTTCCTTTTGGGATCTGGTGAAGGTCCTTCTTGGTAGAGTCCAGTGCTGACTGGCTCTCTTACGGGACTGAACAGTACACAGATAGGGAAGGATCATTCTTTTATCTTTAAAAGTGTATATATACAAATACATTGAAAGTAAAAGGATGGAAAAGATATATTATGCAAACAAAAACCATAAGAAAGTAAGAGTGCTATACTAATATCAGACAAAACAAATTTTTTTTAAAAATGTTCCTAGAGATGTAGACATTTTATAATGCTAAAAAAAATCTGGACGATAGAACAATTATAAATGTATATGCACTTAACCACAAAGTCCTAAAATACATGTAGCACACTGACAGAAATAGTGAGAGAAATACACAATTCAAAAATAGTAATTTTAAACTTCAATACCCCACTTTCAATAATGGAATTTAAAAAAACAAGTAGACCAAAACCTACCTAACAGGTACAATGAGCACTCTCTGGGTGATAGGCACACTTATAGCCCTGACTCAAGCAGTACAAAAGTGATCCATGTAACCAAAAATACTTGTACCCCTATAATATCTTGAAATTAAAAAATTACAAAAATCAAGTAGACAACAAAGAAATAGAAGACTTGAACAACACTGTAAACTAACTAGATCTAACAGACATCTATAGAACACCCCACCTAACAACATCAGAATATATATTCTTTTCAGGTGCACATGGAACATTCTTAAGGATAGAACATATGTTAGACCATTAAATAAACCTAACAAGTGTAAAAGAATAGAAATGATGCAAATTATGTTCTCTGACCACAGTGACATGAAATTGGAAATCACTAAGAGAAATAAGAGACTCACAAATATGTGGAAGTTAAACAATACACTTCCTAACTAACCAATGGGTCAAAGATAAGTGACAAGGGAAACTAAAAAATATTTTGAGATTAATAAAATGAAGGCACAACCTACTAAAACTTAGGGAATGAAGCTAAAGCAATCCTTAAGGCAAAATGTATAGCTGTAAACACTTATACAGAAAAATATTTCAAATCAGTAAACCTACCTTCTATGTTGTGACACTGGAAAAGAATGGAAAAGAATATCAAAGAAAAAAAAACAAAACTAAAGCAGAAGGAAGGAAATAATAAACATCAGAGCAGAAATTGATGAAATAGAGAATAGAAAAACAATAGAGCAAAACAAACCAAAAGTTGACTATGGAAATAAATCAACAAAGTTGATAAACTTTTAGCTAGATTGGCCAAGAAAAAAGATGACTTAAATTGCCAAAATAAGGAATGGACGAGGGAAAATTACCACTGACCTTACAGAAATAAAAGGATTATGAATGAACACTATGAGCTTGCCCAACTCATCATAGTCACCATTAACACCAGCACAGATTGCTTGGGTTCTAGTGGATGGCTCATCCAACACTACTGCCATCACCCACATCATACCAGCGCCCCAGGGGCCCAAGAACTTGACTACAAGTCTAGCCCAACACTGCCACTACCAACATCTGAGTTAAGCCACCTGGAGGGCCAATTCAAGAATTGGCCCTCCAGGACCTACTAACATCAATGCTGGCATAAGCTGCTCTGGAGCCCAAGAACAGGTACACTCAGCCCATTGCTGCCACTACTGGGGCCCAAAGACTGACCCACTCAGCATCCTAATCCCTAGCAAAAATTCACCACAGCCTCTACTAATAACTGTACTCAAGAACACCAAGGAAATTACAGATAATACTGACACTGTATACTGCCAAAGAAATCATACAGAGATCACATCACAGGCACTCAAGATCAAATACATAACACCTTAACCAACAACATATGTACATCTTCAGGAAAAAATTCTCCCCACAAAAGAAATTTTAAAAAGTTGGAAGAAATTATTGTTATACCAGATGCACAGATATCAACATAAGAATGCAAAAAACATGAAAAAAAATAAGGAAATATGACACCATCAAAGGAACACAATAATTATCCAGTGACAGATCCTAGTCAGAAAGAAATTCATAAAATCCCAGATCAGGAACAAAATACTGATTTTAAAGAAGCTCCATGAGTTACAAGAAAATTCTTAAAAGCATTACAAAGAAACCAGAAAAACAATTGAGGATATAAATGAGAAGTTTACCAGAAAGATAGATATTTTTTTAAAGAACCAAATAGAAATTCTAGAACTTAAGAATTAATTGAAGGAAATACAAAACACATTTGAAAGCTTCAGCAATAGACTAGATCAGGCAGAAGAAAGAAACTCAGAGCTCAAAGATAGATTTTTTGAAATAATATAGTCAAAAATTTTTAAAAAATAATTTTTAAAAATGAGCAAAGCCTTCATGACATTTGGGACAATATAAAGCAAACAAATATATAAATTATTGGTATCCACGGGGGCAAAGAGAAAATGAAAGGACTAGAAAATCTATTTGACAAAATAATACACAAAATTTTCCCAAGTCTCTCAAGAGAGTTAGAAATTCAGATACGGGGGACTAACCAAGTCCTAGGCAGATATAATACAAAAAGATGTTCTCCATGCATTGATTATAATGTCAAAGACAAAAAGTGCATTCTGGAAACAGCAAGAGAAAAGCACCCATAAAGGAAAATCCATCATACTAACAGCAGATCTCTCAACAGGAACCTTACAAGCCAGAGAATGGGCTGATATATTCGAAGCGCTGAAGAAAAAAAAAAAAAACCTGTTAGCCAAGAATACTATATCCAGCAAAATTAGCCTTCACAAATGAAGGAAAAATAAAGTATTTCCCAGATAAGCAAATGATGAGGGAATTCATTATCACTAGGCCAGCCCTACAAGAAATGCTTCAGGGAGTCCTAAACCTGGAAGCAAAAGGATGACACGTACCATCATAAAAACACACAAAAGCATAAATCTCACCAGTAAAGCAATCACACAAAGAAAGAAAAGACTAAAATGGTGCCATTACAAAAATCCACCAAATCATATGACAAACAAGAGAAAAAGAAAGGAACAAAGGACATATAAGAAAATAATTAACAATATGACTAGAACAAATCAGTAATAAACTTGAATATAAACAGACTAAATTCCCCACTTAAAAAATATGGAATGGCTGCATGCATTTTTTTTAAAAAAAGACTTGATCCAACTATATGCTGCTTAAAAGAAACTCACCAGTAAATATATTAATGCATATAGACTAAAAGTAAAGGGATGGAAAAAGATATTTCATATAAACAGAAACAAAAAGCAAGCAGGAGTAGCTATACTTAGATAAAACAGACTTTAAGTCAGGAATAGTTAAAAAAAAAGTCATTATATAATGATAGATCAATCCAGCAAAATGATATAACAATTATAAGGATTAAATACTGGAGCATTCAGATTCATAACGCCAATATTATTAGATCTAAAGAGAGAGACTGCAATATAATAACAGTGGGGAAATTCAATACCCTACTCTCAGCATTAGACAGAAAATCAACAAAGAATACATTGGATTTAAACTGGACTTTAGACCAAATGGAACTAAGAGACATTTACAGAACATTCTGTCCAATAATTGAAAAATAAATATTATTTTCATCTGTATATGAAAGATTCTCCAAGATATAACATATGCTAGGCCACAAAATAAGCCTTAATAAATTTTTAAAAATCAAAATTATATCAAGTATGATTTTGTATCAATGAAACCATTCTCAGACCATAACAGAATAAAACTAGAAATCAATACCAAGAGGAACTTCAGAACTTATACAAATACACAGAAATTAAACAACATGCTCTTGAGTGACCATTAGGTCAACAAAGAAATTAAGATGGAAATCAAAAATTTCTAAAAACAAATGAAAATGGAAATACAACATAGCAGAAGCTGTGGGATTCAGCAAAAGCAATGCTAAGAGAGAATCAATAGCAATAAATGCTATAAATAAATAATCAAAAAAGTTGATTACAAATTAACAATCTAACAATGTACCTAAAAAGAACTAAAATAATAAAAACAAACCAAACCCAAAATTAGCAAGGAAAAAGGAATAATAAAAATGAGAGCAGAAATGAACAAAATGAAAACTAAAAAAACATATATAAAGGATAAATGAAATGAAAAGTTGGTTCTTCAAAACAATAGAGTTGATAGACCACTAATTAGACTAACCAAGAAAAGAATAGAGAAGACTCAAATAAACAAAATCAAAAGTAAAAAAGAAAACATAACAACTGCTGCCACAGAAATACAAAAGGTCATCTAAAACTATTATGTAAAACTATATTCTGACAAACTGGAAAACCTAGAGGAAATGGATACATTCCTAGAAACATACAATCTACCAAGATTTAATCAGGAAGAAATAGAAAACCTGAACAGACCAATAACGAGTAGTGATATTGAATCCGTAATAATATGTCTCCCAACAAAGAAAAGTCCAGGACCAGATGGATTCACAGTCGAATTCTACCAGACCTACAAAGAAGAACTAATACCAATCCTCCTAACACTATTCCAAAAAATTAAAGATAAAGGAATTCTTCTTAACTCATTCTATGAGACCAGCATCACTTTGATACTAAAACCAGACAAGGACACAACAAAGAAAAGAAAGCTACAGGCCAATATTATTGCTGAATACAGACACAAAAATCCTCAACAAAATACTAGCAAACTGAATCCAACAGCACATGAAAAAAATCAATCCATCAGAATCAAGTAGAATTTATACCAGGGATGCAGTGATGATTCGACATACACAAATCAATAAACATGATACATCACATTAACAGAATGAAGGACAAAAACCATGTGATCATCTTAATAGATGCAGAAAATGTATTTGATAAAATTTAACATCCCTTCATGATAAAAAACACTCAGCAAACTAGGCATAGCAAGAACATACCTCAAAATAACAAAGGTCATATATGACAAACCCACAGCTAACATCATACTGAATTTCATCAAATTGAAAGCCCTGATTAGAACAAGACAAGGAATGCCCATTTTTACCACTACTATTCAACATAGTATGGGAAGTCCTAGGCAGAGCAATCAGGCAGGAGAAAGAAATAAAAGACATCCAAATAGGAAATAAGGAAGCTAAACTATCCCACTTTATGGATGATATCATCTTATATCTAGAAAAACCTAAAGACTCCACCAAAAACCTCTCAGATTTGATAAACGAATTCAATGAAGTTGGAAATTACAAGTTAATATTCAAAAATCAGTAGCATTTCTACACACTAATAATGATCTAGCCAAGAAGGAAATCAAGAAAGCAATGTCATTTACAATAGCTACCAAAAATGAAATAAATTTTTATTTTATATTTTAGAAATAAAGTTATTCATAAATTTAACAAAGGAGATAAATTATAAGATACTGTTGAAAGATATTGAAGACAGCACAAATGGGAAAACATCCCATTCTCATGGATCAGAAGAATCAATATTATTAAAATAACTATATTGCCCAAAGCAACCTGCATATTCAAAGCAATCTCTATGAAAATACCATTGTCATTCTTCATAGAATTAGGAAAAACAATCCTAAAATTCATATAAAACTAAACAAGAGCCCAAATAGCCAAAGCAATCCTGACCAAAAAGAACAAAGCTGGAGGCACCACATTATCTGACTTCAAATATATTACAAGGCTATAGTAACCAAAACAGCGTGGTATTGGTATAAAAATAGACACACAGAGCAATGAAAAAGAATAGAGAACCCAGCAATGAAGCCACATATTTATAGCCAACTGATCATTGACAAAGCCAAGAAGAACTTCCATTGGGGAAAGGACACCCTCTTCAATAAATGGTGCTGGAAAAATTGGATAGCTATATGTAGAAGAATGAAATCAGACTGGTATCTCCCACCATATACAAAAAGAGTCAACCAAAAATGGATTAAAGATTTAAATATAAGAACCAAAACTATAAAAACACTAGAAGAAAACCTACATAAAACTTTCCTGGATATTGGCCTGGGCAAACAATTTATGACTAAGACCTCAAAAACACAGGCAATGAAAACAAAAATAGACAAACAGGACTTAATCAAACTAAAAGGCTTCTGCATGGCAAAGGAAACAATAACCAGAGTGAAGAGACAACCTATTGAATGGGAGAAAATATTTGCAAACTATTCATCTGACAGGAGACTAATACCCAGAATATGCAAGGAATTCAAACAAGGTAAAAACAACAACAATCCCATTAAAAAGTGAGCAAAAGACATGAATAGACATTTCTCAAGAAAAGACCTACAAACAGCCAATAGTGTATGGAAAATGCTCAGTATCACTAATCATCAGAGAAATGCAAATCAAAACCACAATCATCATACCTCAGTCAGAATGGCTATTAATAAAAAGACAAAAAGTAACAGATGTCAGGGAGGATGTGGAGAAAAGGGAGCTCGTGTACACTGTTGGTGGAATGTAAACTAGTATAGTCACTATGGAAAACAGTAGGGAGATTTCCCACCAAACTAAAAATAGAACTACCACAGTCACACCACTGGGTATCTACCCAAAGGAAAAGAAATCAATATATCAAAGAAATACTTGCACACACGTGTTTATTGCAGTACTGTTGACAGTAGCAAAGATATGGAATCAACCTAAGTGCCCATCAACAGATGAAACCAGACCCCTGTCTCTCACCACATACAAAAATCAACTCAAAATGGATTAAAGATTTACATGTAAGACCAAAACTATTAATAGAAGAAGGATAAAGGATAAAGACGATGTATGTGTACACAGTGGAATACTACTTGGCCATATAAAGAATGAAATTATGTCACTTGCAGCAACATGGATGGAACTGGAGGTCATCATCTTAAGTGAAATAAGCCAGGCACAGAAAGACACATAGCACGTGTTCTCACACACATGTGGGAGCTACAGCATCTGATCAGGTGGCAGTAGGAAGTGGAAAGATAGAGAACAGAGAATGGGAGGGTGAGTGCAGGGAGGGAGGAGGAGAAAAGTATGTTTAAAAAGGGTGCAAATGTATAATTAAGAAGAATAGATTCAGTGTGTGTTAGCAGAGTGGGGTGAATTTAGTTGAACAAAAATGCATTGTATGTGGGAGATGGACACCCTGAATACCCTGACTTGATCACTATGCATTATATACACGTAACAAATTTTCAGTTGAACCCCATAAATTTGAACAAATTAGAAAAAAACATTAAAAAACATAATACTAAGTGAAAAAAAGCCAGACACAAAAGTTCACATATAAAATTGCTTTTAGATGACCTGTCTAGAATAGACAAATCCATAGGGATGGGAAGTAGACTGGTGGTCGCCTAGGGCTGAGGAGAGAGAGAGTGTGAGGGGTTGATAACTAAAGGCTACAAGATTTCTTTTTGGTGTAATAATCACATTCTAGATGGTGGTGAAAGTCACTTAACTGTACACTTTGGTTGAATTGTGGTATGTAAGTTATAACTCAATGAAGCTGTTAAATAATCACAAAAAAAGTGCACGTTTGTGGTTGCAGGCTCTTGGGGCACTAAAGAAAGGCTTCCCCCGGGTTCCTATGCGTTTAGAGGCAGCCCAGAGCCCAGGGTATCTCAGGGCTCAGGGACCACTGGGTGCAGTCCAGAGCCTGGGCAAGAATGTCTCGTGTCCCCTCTCAAAGGAGCATCAGTGGCTGTCATTTTAATGACCACCTTTATCATGCCTCAGCTGCGTATCTCGTCCGTCCGTCTGTCCTTTCCCACTACGGAAGGCTGGCTTCTCCTGGCGCCTCTGGTTGGAATTCTCAGGACAGAGAATTTGGTGGGTGCAGGCAGTGGCCCTGCGGTCGGCCCTTTTGCATTGTGCGTCCCCTTGGTCGCTGCCCTATCTTCACCACACCTGTCCTCGGGAGGGGCTTTCTGGCAAGCTCTGTGCCCAACAGAGCTGCCGTCTCCCAAAGACTCTGGCAGAGGAGGCAGGACTCCTTTGCCCCGTGCCAGCGGTCATCTTGGTAGCCTCACGGTAAAGTGCCCCACCGCCACCACCAGCATCTTATTGGAGATGGCACCAGGTAGGCAGGTTGGGTTTGGAATCGGAGGTGGGAACCCTCTTTCCCTGTGTTCTCTGTGCCTGTCGCAGGCGGGGAGGCCTGGAGAGGGCCCATTATGTCTGAGGAGTAGTTTGTGGATCCATAACAAGCAGAGAATAGTAATTCCACTTGGGGAGCCATCTGTTTATTTACTTAGTCATTTCCTTGTGATATTTATACCATATACTACCATGTTCCCAGAGGATTTGCCATTGACTGCTTCATTTCAGCCCTAGCCCGCCTACCTCCCAGAGTTTAGGGCCAGACAAGATGCGGAAGGCTTCTGTAAACTGAAAAGGGAGGCCGGTTGGGGGCTAGGGGTCCCATGCTTCTAGACTACGCAGACCTGCCTGCTTTCTGGTGGCCCCTGCATGCCTCCAAACTCAGCACACCTTGAGATCACTGCCTTACTCAGTCAAATCCTACCCTGAAAAAAGCACTATCCTTCTCTTCTCCTCATCCCTCTCACCTCTTCCCCAAACTCCAAAATAGAAACATCAGGATAAGAATGAGCAAACGTTACACACCTGTGAGAGAGTTAAATAAGAACTCGATCAAAGTTGTCAGGATCCCTTCATACAAAGACGAGATAATTCTTTCCTAAGTAATGCATGTATTCTGGAAATAAGCGTTAGTATTAATTTTTTAAAAAAATAACTGAGCGCATCCCTATGGTCACATTTTACATCTATTCCTTCTTGAGAAACCATTCAAGCCTTTCTAGAAAGATCTCACATACCCTGGATCCATAAACCTTCAGAGGGTGCCTATAAGAGCCGACATCGTGGAGCCTGAGTTATTTCTGACCATGTGAAGCGATGCCAGGGAGGGGCCTGTGTGCCGCCTCTGTGCAAAGTTACTGCACCTTGGAAGGGTGAACACCCTCAGTCCCTTGAGGGGGTCATCTTTGTACAAGTGTTCCCAGTGCTTGGGGTTTCCCGTGGAGTATGGCATTATTCTCAGGTCCCTGGGTGACTGGGGCATTTGCTGGGAGACAGGCAGCTTCTCCTATTCCTGGAAGGTGACCTTCTAGCTCTGTGTGCCTGCACGTTTATGCTAAGGGGGCTGTTGTGTCAAGGAAGGGATGGAATGCAGGATTTCTTCAGTGAGCCAAAGGTCTAACCTTCCTTTATGTGGGAATGAGTGTGTGGGGTCTTTTTCTGGGGAATGAGTTCGTGGGGTCTTTTCCTCAATGTTGGTGGAATAACAAGAGCACAAATGGGTGTCGGGCACACCAGGGAGCAGGATGGGAACAGGTGGAGGGAGTCAGCCCTGTCTGAAGCCACAGCAGCCCCTTCCCCAGTTCTGCTTGGGAACTTCTGGGAGCATCTTAGCAGCTTCAAATGTCAAAGGAAAGGGTTTGTAAGTGGAACGTCTCAGGCTGCCACAACCACCAGTTCTGATACTCACGATGGTATGCACTATGGTGTCCCCTTTCACAGAGGTTCACGGTGCTCTCAAGGTAGGGCCGGGCATCCTGTCTCTGAGTGGCAGGTGCTTCCCAGGTGGCAGACTGCAAGTCCTGCAACCTTCCTGCTGGCCCGTGTACACACTGCCACTGGTCACAGCAGCACCTCCCATGGTGTGGCTCGTGACACATGACAGGTTTAGGGGGAGAGGTGATTCTGTGATCATATCAGGTAGAAAAGTGCTGATCCAGACAGAGCCTTGCGGGGCTCAGTACTGCAGTCTCTCTCTCTGCTAGACACACTTTCAGTGTGCCACTGTGCACTGTGAATCACTATGAGAATGCTGTGATTGTGCTGTTTCCCGGGAGAATTTTGATCTTGTAATCCACCCTTCCCAAAGCATCTGCAGAGAACAGCACTCCCAGCAGCAGGCTCAAGACACCACTGGCCTGCGAGGGGAACTGCTTGGGTGACCCTATGCCTCCACTAGAAGAGTAAACTCTGCCAACCTCTTGCTCCCATTAAGCAGACAATCACACATAGTGGGAGGCGAGGAAAGTATCCAGTAACGGCTGCCAGTGAAACTCCCCCCTCACCACCTCTGGCCTCCTCTGAAGCTGTGGCTATAGCATGGAAATGCCAGGGGGTGATCCTGGCACCACCAGCATTGGATCTCAAGTGCATCGGGCCTCGCTGGGCAATGGAAACCAGACCTGAACATGTACCACAAAGATCAGAGTATACAGGAAGGATGTGGAGTAATCCCAAAATTGATGAGACGCTGAAAACCAGGCCTGAGAGAGGCAGTCTCGGAGCCGGCTGCAGCGGGCGGCCCTGCAGGGCTCTGTGGGCTGCTGCGTCCACTCAGAATCCGGGTTCCCGCGAGGTCTGATCAGTCTGGCTCCACTCACGTGTTCTCCTGTTGGCCAGTGCACAACAGCTATTGTAGTCCGCCAAGGGAACACCTGGGTGTTCTTGCCAAATACAGGAGGATGACACGGGACGGGCAGAAGCAACAACAGGTCCCGGGTAGACGCGCTGACATCGTGATCAGACCAAGACTGAGAAGCGAAGACTGTCCCACTGACACCGCTCAGCTAGAATGAGAGCCGGCAGGTCTGTTAGCAGGAGAGCTACTGTACTGGAAAATTCCTGCGTGTTGGGGAAAGCCAGCCCAACCGGAATGTTACTCTTGGACGGGAACTTTCAACCTCGGCAGCTGTACGATTCTCAAAGCATGAGAGTTTTTTTTCCAAACTCTTCGTGACTGGGTGTGGTACAACCTGTTACCAAACCCAGACTTCTCCTTCTCCTTCTTCTTTTAACCCCCAGATTATGCAGACACAGTCTCCAGTCCCTGCAGGGTAACTTGATCAGGTGTGACGGCTGAAGGAAGAAAGGGGTCCAGGGGATTCATCCGCTGCCGGTTAAACCCCATTCTCTGGTCCCTCTGCTTCCTACTGAGAGCTCAGTTTGTTCCCGTAAATTCCAGAGAAACTTTTCTCTCTCAAAAGAATACTTGGAAAGAATTCGCTGTAAAAATAGATGTCAAAACTACTTGATAAGATGTCAGTTACGGAAGCGGCAGAAATCCAAGGCCCATTGGGAACGGCCGGCCCATCGCTGCCCGCTGGCAGTAAGGACGGACGGGAGGGAGTGACTGTTAGCCGTCTCATGAGTTAGGTCGCACACAATCCCTCTGGAAAGTCAACGCGTTCACCTCATTTTACAGATGAAGACTTTGAGATGCTTAGTCGTTAAGTAACTTTCCCAAGCCCGTTCCGGTAGCAAGTAGAACTCGAAACGAGGTTTTCCTCCGTTAAATCTTACATTCTTTTTCTGCTACCCTATTCTTGTTTTTAAAATAGTACAACCATGGTATGAAAAAGAACCCTTTCGACCAAGGCAATTCTAAATAGGCTTATTCCGAAGTGGAACGAGAGGAGCTGTCAGACGGCGCTGTAGCGCCCTTCGGCTCAGAGGGAAATTGAGGGGAAGCCGCGGTGGCTCCTTTCCCTGGAAGTGAAAAACGCAGTCAGAGTTTGTTGAACTTGTGAAATTAAATGCTAGAACAATGCTGGAAAAGAAATTAAAATTGCAGGACCTGACCCGTCTAAGACAAGGGGTTCAAATATGAAGGTGGTTTCCCAGGAGACTTGGGTGAGGCCTGGGTGAGGGCAGGGGGAGACACTGACGGGTCCCATCCTCGACCTCCAAGACCACTGTCCTCTCCACTCACAGCTAGCCGACCTTGGGCTTCAAGGGGCTGGAAGGGACCCATGAGTGACCCATGGTGCAAGTTACCAGGGATTGGAAAAGTGAAAGGTGGGTCTGTGGCCAGGTCTGAGATTTTCTGGGAGAGGAGCTAAACTTGCCCATTCAGGGATGAAACCCATAGCAGTGACACTGCCATGGCCTCCTCTATGGCCAGATAACGCACTCATTTGGGCCAAGTGTGCGTGTGGACAGGGCACCTCTGTCACTCCCGTATGGTTCTATGTGTGTCTTTGTTTGCTATTCCAGTGCCCCGTTTGTTCAGCAGGTATCTGTTGGAACAATTGCAGAGCCAAGCAGGCATGTAGTGAGTGCTCCGCAAAGATGGAAACCCTCGGGTGCTGCTTCATCTCCAGCGCCCAGCAGCGCTAGAGCTCAGCAGGTCTCAGTGGGTCACTGGGACAGATGCACAGACTGTTTAATACTGGTGGAGGGAAAATGCCTCCGCCATCCAGAATTCCTTCTCTCTATGGGTAGCGGCATTACGTTGAAAATGAGGTTTTATTCCAGTGGCACAAGCATTCACCCACTGCGGGGCAGGTGTCTGGCCTGGACAGGTTCTCCATTGACACGAGGGTGGGATTCAGAGTCTGGTTTGGGACCCTTGTGTGCGTTTGATTGTCCCCTGGTTAAGTCATTCACCCTGTCTCAGTGCAGCGTGTGGTAGACTTTATCCATGCCCACCTGACCTCGTCCCAACTCTGACCCTGACCCCTCCCACCAGCCCATCTCCTTCCACTCTGTCAGTGTCAGTTCCTGCAGAGATCTTTTAAGTCCTTCCTTTTCTCATTCATGCTTTATAGTGGCCTTTATTTAAATGGATTTGTTTCAAAGTTGGGAACAAAAGCAAGATCATTATCTCCTTAGCACGTAGAGGCACCAAGACATGGAATTCGTTAGTCTCAGTCGCTAACCAGAAGGACAGTGAAATGTTCTCTCTGTGTCACCCGGGGAGAGCCTCACGCGGGGCTTATTGGGAGCCTGGCCTCAGGTCCCCACTACAACTGCTAGCTGCGCGCATCAGCACGAGCATGCTACATGAGCTCACCATCTGTAAAACTGGTAAATTAGAACATCTCCCATCGAAGTCTTGAGAAGATTAGGTGAAGTAATGCCTATAAATTCCTTTAGCCCCGAGTCAGCACCCCATGAACGCCGGCCAAAACCGTCATCACTGCTTAGCTACACAACTACGTGGACGGTTAAACATCAGCCAGCGGTCGGACCCCAACATTTTATGGGTTGTCCATTTATATCTTAAGATACTCTTCACATATACACACACGCGCACACATATTTTAATACATTACAACTACATCGTTTAACCCTTGCTGGTATTTTCCGGGTAATAAAAGATTGGGGGCAGGTCCTAGCGTATGCTGTCATTCCCCTTCTTGTCAGAACAAGTTCATAGAATGTGTATATCTATTTCAGGGTAAGTTGAAACAGCAGAAGAGTCCCAAGTGGTTCATTTCTAATCTCATGAATGTTTCTGACTCTGTATTCGTGAACTTCGGATAATAATATCGGCAGGATGGAGGCGAGGCTAGGGAAGGAAAAAGGATTATGAAGGGGTTTCCGTGTCATTCGAACCCCAAGATTGGGTTACTGGTTCAGCGCGTCGTGATGCGAGACTTCACAGATGTGCTGTGCCCAGGTGACTCCGGCTGAAGCGTGATGGGCGGAAGAGAGAGGAGGTCGCGCTTGATGTGGCGGGATGTGACCTGCCGAGTCCTGCCGGCGCTCTGTCCACTAACTTGTGTTTGGATTTAAATACCAGTGCAGGAAGGAGCGGGGTGAAACATAAGTACGTAATTTCCTAAAGGAATTCCTAATGGCATTAAGGACAGAAATTAGCACTGTGGCGATAACGAATGTGCTCCGGCCCCTGCTGTGTACGGTCTCATGCGTGTCTTCCTTCTGTGACCCTCCATCCACTTCCTGGGAAGGGGACGTTCCCTGGCCAGTTGGAGAGAGCTTTGCACTGAAGCTTGAGAACAAGGGCCGGCCACTGTCAGAGAGCTAATCAGACACCAGACGCAGGTGTCGGGGGCTTGTTTTCATAGCACATGTGGTGGTTCCACTGTATCACCACCCTCTCGAACTTGGTGGCTGACAAATTGCTGGGCCCCACTCCCAGAGTTTCTGACTCTGTAGGTCCAGGGGAGACACCTGAGAATTTGCATTTCTTTTTTTTTTTTTTTTTTTTTTTTAGAGACGGGGTCTCGCTCTTGGTCAGGCTGGTTTCGAACTCCTGACCTTGAGCTATCCACCCGCCTCGGCCTCCCAGAGTGCTAGGATTACAGGCGTGAGCCACCGCACCCGGCCCCGAGAATTTGCATTTCTAATGGGGTCTATGATGATGCCAGTCCCGGGACCATGCTGAGAAGCCTCATGTAGCGCCACCAGAAAGAGTGTGGGGCTCATCCAGGCGGGAAGAGTAGTCAGTTCTCTCATCTCCCGATGGCCAGGGACCAGGCCACTGAGGGGAGAGAGCAACAGGCCAGAGACCCGACCAAGTTGAGAACGCAGGCGGGACTTTGCAGGGGGCTCCAGGCCTTGCATGGCAGAGGCTCTGGTGCCTGGAGATGGGGCCAGGGGCAGGCAGCCGGATGCCCAAATTCACAGACAGAGCACTCCCCGCTCGCTCTTCTCTCCGGCAATCAAGGGTGTGTGAAGGGGCCCATTACTCTGCCTTTAATTCCTACAAAGCAGGAATATTTGTGACAAAAACCTGGGAAGCAAAGACTGACCCTATTGTTTTGCAGAACTGAGCAAGGTTAAATCTATTATAGATCCCTATGTTTTAAGGAAACAGATTCAAGTGAAGGTCGGAGTAGAGGTAGTGCCAAGCCCATAGCTGAAGGAGGTCAGTACAGCTCAGCGCGTAAGGGAAGCCACGGAAGATTCCATTCTGGCTCCATAATCACGGACAGACCCAACAAGGTTGGGGGAGACATAGGCAGGACTGGGGGCCACCCTGGCAGCCCTGGGTGAGCCAGGTATAAAGGCTGAGAGCTCCAGCAAGAGAAAGGGACGTGTGGAAACAGCAGGAACAGTGGGCAGAAAAGAGTTTGGAACCTTGGTGAACAGCTCAGGCCGGGCAGGCAGGTGACCACAAGCTGAGCCCTGCTGGGAAGGGTTCAACACAGACAGCTTTTTGTTGTTTTTGTAATGTAACTCTTAAAGTAAGGAAAACCAGGAAGGGTAAGCCTGTAAAGCCTAAAAATGAAAGAAGGCAAAGCGCTGCTCCACCATGGCTTTTCAACCAGGAAGATGGGTTTAAGATCAGGGGAGGCAGAGGAAGGCAGACACAGAGCGTGGCAGCCGAGGAAGATGAGGAGAAGCAGCGGCAGTGTGTGTGTCAAAGGTAAAGAGCAAAGACTCAGGTGGCTGCATCCCTGTCCCAGCCCCACAGATGCCACTTGGGGACCCCAGGAAGGCCACTCAGCCTCTCTGTGGGACAGGGGACTAAGACAGTGCCCACCTCATAGGATTGTCATGAGAATGATGTGAGAGTTAACAGAAATAAATTGCTTAGGACAGTTCCTGGTACATGGTATGTGCTAAACTTGTTGTTTTTATGATCACTATTATGATTTTCTAGCAGTTTTCAAAACCCTGTTCCAGGATGAAATCCAATCCAAAGTGCTATAGAACTCTACAGATATTACCTCCAAGGCTCTGCTGATTAGTTCTGAGAACCCATAGCACATGGAAGAAGAGCCAGAGGTGTGCAGGGTGGGTCTCAGTTTCCTAAATAGATGAATGGACAGGTCCAAGGAATGTAGCCTCGGCCCCTGGCACAACTAGAGGACGAGCGATGGTTTAGACAGATGGTTTGTGTGCATTTTAGAAAAGAAGGCTGTGTGAGTGTCCCAAATGTGGGAGGGTTTAATGAGAACATTCCATGCCTCCTGGGCATTGTTACTGGGGCGGCAGTTCTGGTCAGCAGAGCACTTAGTAAGCCTCCTTGATATCGTTATGAAAGAAGCAGGGAAGGGGACAGGCTGATGACCCAGCACCCTGGAGCAGTGGCTCTTGGAGGGCCTGTCCGTGGCTCTGCCTGTGCAGTTTGTCAGCAACCTCCTGTCATGTGACTTCTCTGGGCAGGGCTCCCCAATGGGGACTGTCATGGGGTCAGGAAGCTCCCCAGGAATGTGGGCTATTAAGTGATCTCTTCTCCCATTCTGTTCCCCTACCCACGCCTTATGGTTCCAATGCATGGGACACAGACTCCTAGCGCTCAGCAGTTGTAAGGACCTGAGTGGTGTCCTTACAGAATATCAGAACAGGGAAGAAAATGCAAACTGAGGATTTTATATCTAGCTAAACTGTCCTTCAAATATCAAGGCTTTAGAAGAAGAATTTTAAATATGCAAGAGCTTAGAACATTGTACCTTTGAGCCCTTCTTGAGGAATCTACCAGAGCAGGAATCAGTCAGTTTTTCAGTAAAGGGTAGATATTAAACATTGCAGGCTTTCCGTGTCTTTGTTGTAACTACCCTATCATTGTAGCACAAAAGCAGCTATAGATGATGTATAAACAAATGGTCAGTGCTGTGTTCCAATAAAAATGTATTTATAAAAGCAAGGGTCAGGCAGGATCTGGCCCTCAGGCCATAGTTTGCCACCCCCTCTACTACCCTGGGGTGCTCTTCACACAGCCAGGAGATGACTGGGGACACTGGTAAAGGGCTGGTGGTGAGTATCTTAATATGTTTAATGTAGAGTAAAGACTAAAGCAAAGGTGGATTCAGGAATGGAAGAATAATATGCAAATGTTATATGTTCTGACAAAATGAAAATAATACAACTGAAAACAGCAGGGAGGAAAAAAGAGTAAAAAGAAAGGAGATAAAGTATAATATCATCATTGTTGTTTAGATAATGGGCGGGAGTCAAGAGATATCATTAAAAACTGATAAATCAGGTAGTAACAGATTAGGAAACAGGGAACAAAGGGCATTTATAAAGGTAAAATACTTCCCCATCTCCCAACTCTTGTTCACCTGTTTTCCTTGCCCATAATGCCTTCACCTGTATTCTCCACTTGTATACATTAAAACACAATGTGACACCACTGCACACCTGCCAGATTAGTTAAAATGGAGAAGGCAAATGATACTAAGTATTGGCAAGGACATGGAGCAATTGGAATTTTCATTCATCACTGGTGTGAGTGAAATTGGCATAACCACTTTGGAAATCTGTTTGGCTAAACGTATAAATTCTCATGACCCAGAAACTCCACTCTTAGGTATATACCAATAGGTTGTATAAGACATGTACAAGAATGTTCAGAACAGTGCTATTCGTAAGAGCTCAAAACTTGAAACAACCCAAACACCCATCCACAGTACTATGCAGACTATGGTCTAGTTACACATTGGAATACAACACAGCAACAAGAATGAACCATTGCTCCCCAAAACATAGATTGATCTCACAAATGCAATGTTGAGTGAAAGAAGCTAAAAACAAAAGACACAAGAGTACATGCTTTATGATTTCATTTATATAAAGTTCAAAAACAGGCAAAAGGAATCTGTAGTGATAGAAGCCAGAATCGTTGGGGGACGCTTCTAACTGGGAGTATGAGGGAGCCTTCCGAGGTGCTGGTAATGTCCTTTTTCTTGATATGAGTTATGGTTACATGCCTTGCTTTGTGAAAATTCATCAAACAATACATTTATAATTTATGTACTTTTCTGTATATATTTTTTTCAGAATATTATGGGGGTGCAAACATTTTGGTTACATAAACTGCTTTTGTACCGTTTGAGTCAAAGTGTGCTTATCCCCCAGATAGTGTGCATTGTACCTGTTAGGTGTGAATTTACCCATCCCCTCCTCCCCCTCCCACCTGCTTGATTACCAATGAATGTTACTTCTATATGTGCATGTAAGTGTTGATCAATTAGGTCCAAGTTAATGGTAAATACATGTGGTGTTCGTTTTTCTATTCTTGTGATACTTTACTTAGAAGAATGGTCTCTAATTCTATCCAGACTAATACAAGAGATATTAGTTCACCATTGTTTGTGGCTGAGTAGTACTCCATGGTATACATATACCACATTTTATTAATCTACTCATGTATTGATGGGCACTTGGGTTGTTTCCACATCTTTGCAATTGTGAATTGTGCTGCCATAAACATCGGAGTGCAGGTGTCTTTTTTATAGAATGTCTTTTTTCCCTTTGGGTAAATACCCAGTACTGGAATTGCTGGATCAAATGCTAGTTCTATTTTCAGCTCCTTGAGATATCTCTATATTACTTTCCATAGAGGTTGTACTAGTTTGCAGTCCCACCAGCAGTGTATGAGTGTTCTTATCTCTCCGCATGCATGCCAACATTTGTTGTTTTGAGACTTTTTGATAAAAGCCATTCTCAGCGGAGTTAAGTGATATCTCATTGTGGGTTTTTGTTTGTTTGTTTGTTTTTTGAGACAAAGTCTCGCTCTGTTGCCCAGGCTAGAGTGCCATTGTGTCAGCCTAGCTCACAGCAACCTCCAACTCCTGGGTTCAAGTGATCCTCCTGCCTCAGCCTCCCGAGTAGCTGGGACTACAGGTGTGAGCCACCACACCCAGCTAATTTTTCTATATTTAGTGGAGACAAAATCTCATTCTTGCTCAAGCGGGTCTCGAACTCCTGAGCTCAAGCTATCCTCCCACCTCAACCTCCCAGAGTGCTAGGATTACAGGCGTGAGCCCCTGCACCCAGCCTCATTGTGGTTTTGATTTGCATTTCTCTGATGATTAGAGATTTTTTCATATGTTTGTTGGCCATTAGTCTATCTTCTTTTGAAAAGTTTCTGTTCATGTCCTTTGCCCACTTTTTAATGGGGTTATTTGATTTTTTTTCTTGCTGATTTACTTGAGTTCTTTGTAGATTCTAGTTATCAGCCCTTTATCAGATGTATAGCATGCAAATATGTTCTATTCTGTAGGTTCTCTATTTGCTTTAATGTTTGTTTCCTTGGCTGTGCAGAAGCTTTTTAGTTTGATCAAGTCCCATTTATTTATTTTTGTTGTTGCCATGATTGCTTGGGGGGTCTTCTTAATAAATTCTTTGCCTAGGCCATTATCTATAAGAGTTTTTACACTATTTTCTTCTAGAATTTTTATGGTTCCGTGCCTCAGTTTTTAAGTCTGTTATCCATCATGAGTTGACTTTTGTGAGTGGTGAGAGGTGTGGATCCTATTTCAGTCTTCTACATGTCACTATCCAATTTTCCCAGCCATTTATAGAATAAGGGTTCTTTTCCCCAATGTATGTATTTGTCTGCTTTTCCAAAGATCAGATGGCAATATGTGGGTGGTTTTATATCTGGGTTTTCTGTTCTTGTGCCAATACCATGCTGTTTTGGTTGCTATAGCCTTATAGTATAGCTTGAAGTCTGCTAAATTGATACCTCCCAATTTGTTCTTTTTGCTTAAGTCTACTTTGTCTTTACGAGGTCTTCTCTGGTTCCATATGAAGCAAAGAATTATTTTTTCTAGGTATGTGAAAAATGATGTTGGTATTTTAACAGGGATTGCACTAAATCTATAGATCACTTTGGATAGTATAGACATTTTAACAATGTTGATTCTACCAATCCATGAGCAGTTTTTAAGTCTGTTATCCATCATGAGTTGACTTTTGTGAGTGGTGAGAGGTGTGGATCCTATTTCAGTCTTCTACATGTCACTATCCAATTTTCCCAGCCATTTATAGAATAAGGGTTCTTTTCCCCAATGTATGTATTTGTCTGCTTTTCCAAAGATCAGATGGCAATATGTGGGTGGTTTTATATCTGGGTTTTCTGTTCTTGTGCCAATACCATGCTGTTTTGGTTGCTATAGCCTTATAGTATAGCTTGAAGTCTGCTAAATTGATACCTCCCAATTTGTTCTTTTTGCTTAAGTCTACTTTGTCTACAAAGTCTACTTTGAGAGCATGGTATGTTTTTCCATCTGTTTATGTCCTTCCTCTGTATATGCTTATTTCCTTCCTCAGTGTTTCACAGTTCTCCCTATAGAGGTCTTTCACCTCCTTAGTTAAATATATTCCTAGGTATTTTGTTTTCTTTGTTACTATTGTAAAAGCTATGAGTCTTTGATTTGGTTCTCAGCTTGACTGATGTTGGCATATATGAATGCTACTGATTTGTGAACATTGATATTGTAACTTGAAATTTTGCTGAATTTATCAATTCCAGTAGTCTCTTGCAGAATCTTTGGGGTTTTCTAGGTATAAGATCATATCATCAGCAAATAGCAATAGTTTGACCTCTTCTGCCCCTGTTTGGATACCTTTGATTTCCTTCTCTTGCCTGATTGCTCCGTATATTTGTTGAACTTGAATAAAACTTTTACCTATGAAAAATGGTTTGAGTAAAACAAAAATAAAAAGTTTTCCTACCCCCAAAATAGCAGAGAAATAACATTATGGAAACACCGCAAGTATAACAAAATATACAAAGCAACTACGATTAAATAATATTACAAAGTTGAGAACAAATATATTGGAATGAGCCTAGCTCACCTATTAAAAGAAAAAGATTCTCAAATTGTCTCTCAAAGCAAGGCCCAACTATATGCTGTATGCAAGAAACATACCTAAAAGAAAATAATACAGAAAGGCTGAAAATAAGGAGATAGACAAATGTATATTAGGGGACTAAAAACAATAAGAAAGCAGGAGTAACAATCCTAATTTTAGATAAAGATTTCAAGCCAAAAAGCATTAAATGTAACAAAGAAGGAAACTTATGTTAAAAGCCTTAGTTCACAATGAAGATATAACAGTTATGAATATTTATGCCCCGAGTAACACAGTAACCATTTATGTAAAGCATAAACCATAGGAGATGAAAGGAGATATAGAAAGAAGTTTATTGGTTATAATAGGAGACATCATTAACACACTACTCTCAATGTGACACAGATTAATTGGCAAGCAGACCAAAAATAAGGAAGGATATAAAAGATCTAAACAACATAGTCAATAAAGTAAGCCATGTATATCAAACACTATGCCATAATAATAGAGAATACACTTTTTCTCTCAAGTGTACATAGAACATTCACAAAATCTGATCATATATTTGGTCATAAAGAAAACATCAGTAGGTTCCATAAAGTTGAAATAATATAAGGCAGTACTCTTTTACCACAAAACTGTAAAACTGAAAATTAATAATTTAAATGTTCTAAAAATACAAAAGCCCCTCTACCTAGAAATAAAAATATACAGGATATAGCACCCACATTTGACAATAACTCAAAAGTGGGGCACCCTGGGGTGTCCACTGATATTAACTTAGTCCAAGCATTGAAGCTGTTCCTTCATTCACTCATTTAACAGATGTACACTGAGTGCTTCCTATGTGCCACATACTGTGTCCAGTCTGAGGCTAACCTAGGATGAAGAGGCTCCTCTCTCTTCCAGAGTTTCCTTCTGGAGGGAAAAACCAAAAGAGAAACAAGGCAGTTCCATCCCTGTAGAAATAGCCCGTGCCCTGCTGTGATTTGTGCCAAGGCGTGTTGAGGCACCAGGAATTGGTGGCTTTGTTGTATCACACCAGCACTGCTAGAGTGTGATTTGGTATTCAATGATAGGCAGGGAGAGCTCAGCCCACCTCACCTCTCACTGGCTGTGTGACCCTGAGCAGGTTACTTTATGCAAGCTCCCATTTCCTCATCTATTATAATTGGGAGTGGAATGAAGACTAAAGCATGTAACATCTGGCATGATGAAGGATCCAATTAGTGTTGTTCATGTTGTTTATTTACTTGAGGCTGGTCAGGTTACAACCAGGCACATATTTGTTGAAACCACATGCTGAGGAAACATTGACTGGCTGGGTCTGTCCAAAACAGAAGAGGGGGTGGGATGGCAGTGGCCTGGGTTCTGCTGCCTCATGATGAACAGCTGAAGGCCTGTGTGCATGGGCAGAAGCTAAAGGGAGGCATAAAAGGGCTTTCAGAGACCACCTTGTCCCAGTGCCTGTGCATACATAAAGCATCATCACCTAGAGAACAAGCCTCTTCTGATGCCCAGCAGGCTAGTGGGGCAGAAATCCAAGCAGGTTCCCACTGGTCTTCCGAATATGCTGTTGCTCATCACCTTGGATCCAGAACTTCCATTTCCACCCTTTAGAAATCATCTAAAATATGGACAAAGTTGGTAACCCAAAAGTCTAACAAGTATGCACTGGTCAAGTAATTTATGGCTTTGTCTGTATGACAGAGTATCACACAAGCATTAGAAAGTCAATCTTTAGAAAAGATTTTTGATCTCATAGGAGTTTCTTCTCTTGTCAGTAGTGATGCAGAATATAAAATGGTTTGTTTATAGTATAACATCAGCATTAAGGAAAATATGCTTGAGAAAAAAAGACTAGGATCATATGTGTTCTTTGGTTCTCTTGCTTTATATTTTTGTGTACCTCCCAGATTTTCTACAGTTTGCATGAATTATATTTATAATTTCTACTAGGTAAACAGAAAATATGGCTATTAAGAGATTTCTATTATGAAATGAGTGAAAGTATAGACCAAGATCCCCTGGAGATGAGCAGAACGATCATTTTAGTAAGCTCCAGGTCACTTCTGTGCTCTGTGCTAGAAACAGTCCTTCAGAAGAGGTAGGAATAAGTCAAGGACTTGAACAAGGACCATCCACAGCAAAACATGACCAGACCTTTGTGGATGAAGAAAGGAAGTCTGGACCCTGAGTGGTCCCAAGTACAGTACTTCACCAGGGAGTGGGACATTCTCTACAGTTCTCCAAATAAAGTTGTCTGTTGCTTGCCTAAAAACAAAATTGACAACCTCCTACTCTTTGGAGGAGAAGGGAAAACATGTCACCAAACTCAGTTGGATACCACTTGACGTAAGAGTCTCTTCTCCCAGGGTCTTGAAGGCAGGATGGGGCCGGCCAGTCTCCTGTGCTCTTGGTGGGAAATCCTTAAAGCCCAGTTAGACAGAAACACCTTTGCTGAGCAGACACATAGGAAACTGTTTTTTAAAACTCAAGGAGAAATAGCAGTGTTCTAGTGAAAACAGATCATCTAGCAGGATATTTGCTGAACACATCTCAAAAGCATACAGGGTGATTTAATGCTGTAGACTGAATACAGCCAGAAATAAAATGAATCTCTTTCCTTTCTGCTCGGAGGACTCGAAGACATGGTTTCTGTAGCTCATTATTAAAATTATTAACAAATTATTATTTTCAATTGAAAGTGGTTATGGTATTCATTATTTCCTCTCATGCCAGGATTCTGCAATTTACTCAGAACATGAATTAGCCAAAGCAGTCCAAAGTTTCTAACTAGTTCTGGACCAGGTTCACTCCCTTTGGCTCAGCAAGCCAGTCAGGGCTGGGTGGCTGAAGGTCTCCGTTACATAATTTACTGAAAACTTAATTGAGACTAATTACTGTCTCTCATTTGCCTGCCTAAAGAACATCTGCCCAGCAGCTGCTGTGACTCCATTTGGTTGGGATGTTTGAGTCTTTCTGTGAAGTGAAATAAAGGGCATGAATATTTTATTGTACATTTATCCCACTGTCACTTTTTATAGGAAACTGCTGGTTGTTTTATTAGCCACAGCATGAATATGCACTGTCTCTCCAGCATGCTGGAGCCGAGGTTTAGGGTGTGCTCAGAACACGCTGCCTTCGCGAGGTCCAGCACTGGGAGGTGTGGCCAAAACAGTGCATGTGGGGCGCAGCGTGTGCAGACCCTTTGCGATGTGCCTGAGTCGATCTAGAAGGTGATCCCAGATGAGAGCAGGTTGACCAGATGTGACGGATAGTTGGCACACTCGTGAGAAACGAATGAGTACGAGGCTTTCACCCCATTTCACAGATGGAAAAACTGAACCTGAACCTTTAATTTCAGTAGCCAGGATCAACAAAGACTTAGCCAGTGAGCCCAGACAGTATCTAGAATTGAGCCTCTTGACTCCTAGGAGTCTCTAAGCTATAGCAAGTTTAGGATAGTGATGGGGAGACAGACGGTATCATTTAGATCCTTTGGAGAGCCTGAGAAGAGCCAGCGGTGACAGAGAACACATCTAAGACCTAGGGAGGAAGCTCAAGGAGGAGCATGCACTTGAGATCGACCACCTGAGAGAAGTGAGCGGGGTGTGCAGGCAGAAGGAACAGTGCCCGCGTCTCAGGGTCAGGGAAATTCCAACAGTCCAGGGCCACTACTTCTAACGCAGCAGCATGTTATGAGGCACCAGGAACTCAAAATAGACCAACAGAGAGTCACCTCGGAGATCCTTGTCAAGGGGCCTCACTGGATCCTGAGTGCTGGGGGCGGGGGGGAGTGTGGCTTGCAATTAAAGGTGGTTGGGTTGTGGGTGGGGATTTGGGCAGAGCTGCGACTTCCCCTGCTGGTAAAGCTGTGTGCCAGAACCCTCGCAGGGCAAGCCCTGAGCCCCAGGCAGTTGGGTTGGAGCCCTGCCTCTGCCCCTCTGAACACAGTGGCCCGCGGGAACCCTTCCCCTTTGTCCCCCTTCCAGGACGCACAGAGCTGGCTCGCTCAGACTCCTGAGAACCAGCCCCAGGAACATTTTCTGAGAGTCTTGTGAAATTCTGAGCGTTTTCATAGCCAGAGCAAGGCGGCAGCAGGGGTGGGATGCTGGGGAAGTCTGCGTGCATGCTTTCACGTTGAATAACTCCTTGGGGCTGGGCAGCTGGGCTGGCCAGGCAGGGACTCCCGCTGGTGCTAATCAGGCCTCCGGGTGTTTTCTGCAGCCCGCTTGGTTCAGGGCTTTGGTGTTTGTTTCTGGCGGGTACTGCCGTTCCGACTGGTGTCCTGGGAAAACCATGTCACATCGTTAATCCGTGGGAGTCGTTTTTTCCAAATCTTCTTAAGACAAAATGCTTGGAGCTAACCTGTTAAGCCAACTCAAAGGCAAGCGAGCATGTGCGTGTAGTAGGGTGATCAAAACAAAGCAATGTTGGCAGACCCGTGTGGCAAGCCAGCGTGTAGTGTCATCTCCAGGTGAGAGCTAGAGGGAAACACACATCCGGCCACTTGGGTTTAGGTGCAAAACTGCCACAGCCACCAGCTCGGGGTATTTAAGTGTAAAGTCCTAGACGGGAGGCCACAGGGCCAAATTCCACAGCAGACATGGCTTGGCCCACACAGGCATCTTAAGGTTTTAGAATTCATTTCCAACATTTTTAAATCCAAAGATTACAATGAGACTCTGGATTTTCAGCTTTACTTTTAAAAATGAAAGGTGTGGCAACACTGACCACATGGCCACCGTGGGCTGGATCCCAGCGTCTGCCCCATATGCCAGACACCACGTGCTCAGTGGCCCACAGCCTCGGCCACTCTGGGCAGCCAAGTTCAGTAGTACATACGGGCCTGACTGTAGCTTCTGTAAGTATTTTTCTTATAGAAATTTTCATTTGTACAGAAAAGTACTGAGATTAACTAATTTACACTTCTCAGTTTTAACAGATCTTCACAATTGCCGTACTTGTTCACATCTTTTAAGTGATGATATGTTATAGACACATTGAAAGTCCTCTTTGGCCCCTCCCCAAGCCCACACTCCTCCTTCCCCCTGTTGGTATATATGCTTCACATTTTTACTATATATGTATGTATCCCCTGCCCCCAAAAAGAGTGTTGTCTAGCATGTGGTAGGCAGTCTGTTAGCATATGTACATCCATCTTGCCTCTGGGAATTGTCCATGTCACCGCTGTAGCTCTGGTATGTCCACTTTCTTTATATTATGTCATGTTCTTTGCTTACTCATTCCACCATTGATGGACATTTAGGTGGTTTGCCATTTGGGGTTTATTACAGTTATGCAGTGAACATCCTTGTTCAGTTTCCTTGCCTACATGTGCAAGAACCTGTTTCCCTAGAAGTGGGATTGCTAAGTCGTAGGTTATATATACCTTGAACTTTACCTGTAGATGCTGCCTCAGCACCACTGTGTAAGAACTCCCCTTTCTCCAGTCATGGCCAAATCTGGTTTAGTCACACTGTTTAGTGATGCCAATCTGATGGGCATGAAATGGTGCCTTATCGTTTGATTTTTTTTAAATCCCCTGCTCTGTAGTAAGGTTCAGTATTTGCATATGTTTGGGAGATATTTATTTTCTTCTTCTGTGATTTATTCTCCTGTTCTTTACCCATTATCTGATTGGGCTATATTTTCCTAATTGATTGTGTAGTCAGCTTTACAAAGGAAGAGAATTCTGACACGTGCTACAACATGTATGAACCTTGAGGACATTATGCTGAGTTAAATAAGCCAGTCACAGAAGGATAGATACTATATGATCCACTTACATTAGGTTCCTAGAGTAGTGAGTTCACAGAGACAGAAAGCAGAATGGTGGGTGCCAGAGGCTGGGGAGAGAAGGGAGTGGGGAGTTCGTGTTTAATGGGGACAGAGTTTCAGTTTGGGAAGACAAAAATTTTGGAGATGGATGGTGGTGATGGTTATACAATAATTTGAATGTACGTAGTGCCATTCAACTGCACACTTATAAATAGTTAAGATGGTAAATTTCACTATGTATGATTTACTACAATAAAAAATATACTATGAGATACCACTTTACACCCACTAAGATGTTTATAATCAAAAAAAGGCAGACAGACCATAGCAGTATTTGTGAGGATATAGAGAAGTTAGAACCTTCGTACACTGCTGGTGGGAATGTAAAATGGTATCGCTGCTATTGAAGACAGTCTGGCGTTCATCAAATTGTTACACATAGAGTTACTGCGTGATCCAGCAATTCTATTCTAGGTATATACCCAGGAGAAATGAGAACATGGTTCCATACAAAAACTTGTGCAGTAGCATTATTCAACATTGTCAAAATGTGGAAACAACCCAAATTTCTGTCAACTGATGGATGGATAAATAAAATGTGGTATATCCATTCAATGAAATATTATTTGGTAGTAAAAAGGAATGAAGTGCAGATATACTTCCACAACATGGATGAACCTTAAACACATCAGGCTAATTGAAAGAAGGTAGTCACGGTACACCACATATTAAATGACGCCACTTATATGAAACATCCAGAATAGACAAATCTATGGAGACCGTGGATTCAGGATTGTCCAGAACTGGGAAGGATGGGGGCGGGAAGGTATTGGAGGATGCCAACTAAAGGATATCTTTTTGGAGTGATGATAATACTGTAAAATTGATTGTGGTGGTGGCTTCATAACTCTGAATATTTTGAATTATACTCTTTAAATGGATGAATTGTACGGTATGTGAATTATATCTTTAGGAAACTACTGAAAAATAGCTCTGTAAGTTCATGAAACTGCTGCCAAATGGCTCTGCCACCTACTAATGTGTGACCTTGGACAAGCCACTTAACCTTCTGTGCCTCGATTTCATCATCTGTAGAATGGGTCTGCGTAGGATCATAGCAAGGGGCAAAAAATTGGGCGTGTCAAGTGCTCAGAACATTGCCTGGCACATAGGAAGCTCTCCAAAATGTCATAATTAGAGAAACTATTTTAGAAACATTTTCCCTTAAACCATATTTTAGCAAAGTATTGAAGCCCTTCTTTCCTACCCGTCCCCCTCCTCCCTTCCTTTCCTCCTTCCCTCTTCTCCTCCTTTCTCTCTCTTTCCCCAGCAAATGAGAATGAACCATAATGGTCCTAGGACCTTTTCAGGAAAACATGAAAAGTTCTCAGATCCTGGGCAATCACCTATCTCAATTTTCAGGGGTGAACTAATATACTCAAGCATAGAAATGAGTGTTTTTTTAATCAGGATTTGAGGCTGAAAGCTGTTTCTTTCAGTAGTCCTCATTATTAACCCTACAGAAGAGAGCTTTCTCTGCGCTGCTGGGCCTCCCTGCAGGCAGAAGTACCTGCTTCCAGAAAAGCTCATATTCACAGACCTGCACATCACTCCTTATGATGAGCTTCAGATTTTCATTTCCTCTTTTAAAAAACAAATATGTGAATAATATTACTTTTCGAGGAAATGTATATGAGAACTCATAATTCTCAAGTTTTAAGTGGAGAGAGGCCGTGTTGAACCCTCACATGCAGCTGTAAAATGTCCCTCTGCATCCCCTGGGAGAATCACAGCCCAGCTCGTTAAGTTACGGTGTACCTCCCCTCCTCCTCCTTTGCAGACATCTGTTCAATAAAAGCAGCCACATATCTTTGGAGATGCTATACGGCACATGTTGAAGTTGTGTTTTGATTGTCCTCATAACAGAGCTGCTGGCTGCAGTCTGCCAGGAGCCGTGAGAGGGACTCCATGTCAGGCAGAGGAGGCCGATGATGCCCAGGGTCCTCCAGGGTGTTTCTTGGGAAGGGCCTGGGAGCACAGGCTCTTGGCTGACCAGCCTCTGCCATGTCCCCTCCCTCCCTCCCGGCCCGCAGCACACATGGTGAAGGCAGTTGCAGGTGCTCTGGGAAAGACCTTGTCTCCCACAGTAAAGTAGAGCAAAGCGTTTGCTTTCCCTGGGCCGGGCGTTCACAGCCCCGTGGACAGTGGCCCTGCACCAAGGAGAAAGGGAGGAACACACGTCCCTGCAGCCCCACCCCCACCCCGCACGGCATCTACTGCGTGCTTATCCTCCGGTTCTCATGGACACGCACTGCTCTGGCCCCTGTTTTCCAGATAAGGAACACCAAGCCCAGAGGAGGTGAGTAACTGGCACCAGGCTATAGGAGTCTGTGCTCAAACAGAGGCCTGGGCCTGTTTTTCCTATTCCTCTCATCCGAATCATGCAAGTATATTGAAAATTAGAAAAAATTAATTTAAGGTGAATTTGTCCATCTCTGTTTTGGTTTAGAATGTCCACACAGACGCCCATTCCGGAGGGCTTTAGGGGAACAACAGCTCCTCTTAGCAAAGCCTGTGCCTAGATTGAGAAGGACAGTCACAGCAGTCGTCGCAGCTGGGATTTATTGTGCCTGGGAGGGTCAGGCCGGGCTGAGCACTGGGTAGCAGTCACCTCAGTCACACCTCCAACACGCGACCCATGAGACGAGAGCTAATACCAATGTTTTACAAAGAGGGAAACTGAGGCTCAAACACCAACTCTCCCCAGGTCACACAGCTGGCAAGTCGGTGGAGTGAGGATGTGAGTCCCAGGCCTGTCTGACCCCAGGGTCCTTCTGAGAGCTGGGAGTGTCTGACTTCAGAGCGCAACCACCTTCACTCCCAGAGTGTTCACGAAGAGGCCGGTCAGGTGCACCCTCTGGAAGTGCGAGTGAATGGATGAAGAAAGAAAGCCCTGGGTTAGGGCACGGACGACCCACCTGCCTAGGAGCTGGGGTCCTTGGACCGGTCCTGCTGCCTCTCCAAGCCGGTCTCTCCCTCTGCAGAGGGAGACCAGCAGCCTCGCGCCCCTTCCTCTACAGTGGACTTGAGAGCCAGACAGCGGTGGGAAAGGACTGGGCACAAACGAGAGGGGTGACCGTGCCTGCGTTGGGGTCGCGGGGCTGACCCTCCGGGGCTAAGTGTGAGCCTGTTCTTTCTGACTCGCTCTTGGCAGAGAATGAAGAAGAAGTGAGAGCTTTGCTCCCTCCGGCCTTCCAAATCAGATCTCCGAGTCTCCCTGGGACGGGAATGGGTGAGATTGTTCTTCACGCGGGAAGCTGAAATTTCTCATAACTGTGAATGTGTCGGGTCTGTGGTAGGCAGCGTAATGGCCCCAAAGATGTCCACATCCTAATGCCTAGGACCTGCGAATATGTTACCTTACCTGCCAAAGGGGAATTAAGGCTGCAGAGTGTGTTAAGGTTGTGTTCTAACCCCCAGTATCTCAGGATGTAACCTTATTTGGAAATTGTAATTAGTTAAGATGACATTGTACTGAGGCAGGGTGGGCCCCTAATCCAACATGACTGGCGTCCTTGTAAGAAGACAGCCACGTAAGGACACAGACATACAGGGAGAACACGACGTGAAGATGAAGGCAGAGACTGGAGTGATGCTTCTACAAGCGAGGATCGCCCAGCCATCACGGAAAAGTGGGAGAGAGATACAGGACACGTTCTCCCTCAAGGCGCTCCAAAGGGACCAACCCTACCAACACTTTGACTTTGGACTTCTTGTCTCCAGAACTTGATAGAATAAATTTCTGGGTATTTTGAGCCACCCAGTTGGTGATACTTTTTTTCAGCAGTCCTAGCAAACTAACACAAATTGGTAATCAGCTGGCCTTCAAATAGAGAAATTATCTGGATGGGTCCAGTGTTATCACAAGGGTCCTTCAATGTGGGAGACAGGGCAGAAGAGAGGCTCAGAGTGACGCAGTGTGAGAAAGATGCACCCGACGCTGTTGGCCTCGAAGGTGGAGGAAGAGGCCACGAGCCAAGGCGTGCGGGCAGTATCCAGCCGGAGAAGACAAGGAAACAGACTCTTCCCTGGAGTCTCCAGTGAGAGTTGGCCCTCCTGACACCCTGAGCATCGACTAGTGAGACTCGTGTCAGACTTCCGTCCCCAGAGCTGTAAGAGAATCAGTCTGTGTTGTTTTGCACCATTAAATTTGTGGTAATTTGTTATAGCAGCAATTAAAAAAGAATAAAGGGTCTCATATAGTCACTGAGCTGCTTGAAGTATCTCACTGGAATGATTTAACGTCAAGTACCTGCAGATAAACGGAGTCTGTGCCGGACTGAGAAGGAAGTGGGGTCTGTTCTGACTCCTCCAGAGGACCTGGAGAAAGGGTGGCCGGCACTAGAGACATGCTGAGTGTGGCTTCCTAAAGAATTACAGTTCCATGGCTTTTAAGAAGAGCTGCTAACTCAGACTTGGCTAATAAATTTTGTTGTTAAGGTTTTTAGGGGTCACGAGTGAAAAAAATAGGGTTTAAGTTGTAATTGGAATATTATAAATGGTTTTACAGAACTACAGTTCTTTCCCGAATGACTGGATTTGGAATCAATGTGATTTCACGGTAACGTTCAGTTGTATGATGTTGTTCAGGTGTTGTCGATGGGCTCCTGGGGCCGGGGGTGTGAAATGGTTTCTCTCAGCCACGCGTGAACGGCACGCCCTGAGCAGGAACACTCGCGGGTACCAGGTGTCAGCACAAGGCTGAAAACTGGTCTCTTTCCTTGTCTCGCCTTTGGCTGCCTGGGGCTTGGGAAACACTTCACTTCTTTGCCTTTTTCCACCTGTTTACCACCTGCTCCTAACCAACCACTGCTATCATCTTTTTTTATTTAATTGTAAAATATACATAAATAAAATTTACCATCTTAACCCTTTTTAAGTGGACAGCTCAGTACATTAATTACATTCCCATTGTACAGCCGTCACCACCATCCAACCACAGAACTCCATCCTCCCAAACCGACACTCTGTACCCATGAAACGCCAACCCCCAGCCCCTGGCACCTCCATCCTACTTCCTGTCTCTAGGAGTCTGATGACCCAGAGACCTCATGTAAGTGGAACCACATGATATTTGTCCTTTGAGACTGGCTTATTTCACTCAGTATAATGTTTTCAAGGTTCACCCATGTTGTAGCATGTGGCAGAATCTGGGTGCTTTGGACAACTGAGTAATATTCCCTTGTGGTCATACCACGCTTTGTTTACACATTCATCCTCCCGTGGACACTTGAGTTGCTTCGACCTTTTGGCTATTGTGAATAATACTGCTGTGAACGTGGGCGTGCAAGTGTCTATCAAGTGTCAGAATGACAAATAGCTACTTAGTCAAGCAAGATACCACGGCCTAGCTGATTCCGGCCAAGGCTGCTGACCGAGACTCAGCTCAGATGTCACCTCCCCCAGACTCTGACCCTGAGGCGCAGAGCAAGGCACCTCCTCCTAGGACTCGGCGGCTTGTGCTCCCCTCCACCTGGCAGTGAGCCACCTGCTGCTGGTCTGGCTATGTGTCGGGCTCCTGGGGACTGAGCCACACTTGCACTTGTGCATCTAAAACCCCAGGCAGAGCTGGGACGCAGGAACTGGGGGAGGAGGGAGAAGTATGAAGTGAGGGATGCACCTCGAGCTGCCTGCTGTGTGACCTGTAGCTGTGACGCATCCATGCTCCTTTCTCAACCGAGAGACTCACAGTCCCACATGGTGGCGGCAGATAGAGCTTGTTTGAATCCCAGCTGCTCCTGGGAAATGGGAGCTCATCAGTATACCTGGCAATGACCATCAAACTCTGAGGGAGTAGTGGGGTAGCCCCTTTCCACAGCCTCAGGAGGGGGGTGGATGGCAGGGACCCCCGGCTCAGGAGCGGAGCGGTCTCACACGGCTCCATCCGTGTCCACCTGTGCTGGGGGCCATGCCGTCCCTCCCTCTGCAAGGCCCTGGGCAGCAGCAAGGAGGGAGATCGTGAGGATGCTTCTGGAAAGGGTTGGGTGGCAGGAAGGAGAACTGCAATGGGCTGTTTTCCATTCTGCCAGCAGAGGCAAAGGAGAGAAGAGGCTGGAAGGCCATTCCTTGCAGCTCTGCGGGAGCCTCGCCTGTGAGGACAGCACCCCTCCAAAGTCAGTTTCTACAAATTGCCCAAATCGAGAAATCATTTTTTGGGGGAACCTCTCAAATATACAAAGCCTTTTTAATGAAATTGTTTTCTCACGTTCCTCTTGATTCTCTTTCCCTGCAGACCTGACTTTTCAAGTCAGTGATGGACCAGGAGGTATAGACACGTGTGGACCACAGTCACCACCCAGGTTCACCAGACATGCCCTGGTCGTGTGCCCAGAAATGGAGACACATCCTGTGGCCAGGGCATGTACTTCCGGGCAGGTGATGTTTCCACGTGCATGACCTTGGGGTCCTGCTTCCCGGGCTCAGACAGGAGCAGATTCAAAGCTATTTTCACAGCTGAGGTCAGCACAATAGCCACAAACCGGTCTCACCCCAAAGCCTGACATTTATATTCGCAAAGTGAATTGCAAAAGGGCAGGACAGAGGAGACCGGGCTGGGAGTCAGTTCATAAGAGACAAAAAGAAGGCAGGTGTGGGGAGGGAATAGATCTAACAGAGATATAGTCTGGCCACTTAAAAATATAGAAATAAGGGTGCAGTGAAGACAGATTCTCCATTTAAAGCAAGAGAAAAATCATCACATTCGTTCCTGCTGCTTCCAGACCACATCCGGGCCATTTTGTCCATTGCAAGGAACAGTAGTGACTGATTAGGGAACAGAATGGGAGAAATTGAAAATCTGCCACATGCCAACTATTTTGATCAAGAGAAGAGAAAACTTAAAGGGGAATAAGAAGAGCTATTTCACATATTTAAGAAGGCATCTGGGTTACTCCAAAGACAGAACTAGGAAAAAAAAATGTGTAAAATTTACTTCAGTTCTTTTAGTGTTGTTTGTGCAGTTACCAGTTGCTGAAATGGGAAACTCACGAGCTACCATCTGGGAGTTCGTCGTCATCTACCAAAAAGATGATGACTGCAATAATAGCTAAAAGTTATACGCGCTTGCACGTGCCAGGCAATGTTGTAAGCAGTTTACCAGTGATACGCCACTTGTCCCCACAGCTGCTCCCCAAGGAGGCATCGCCATTCCCAGCCCTGCCACGAAAGCAGTCAGTCCAAGAGGAAGAGCATCACTCGAGCTAGGCCCTCGGAGCTGAAGACAGGAGGGATGAGTCTGCCAAGGGGATTGGAAATTAGTTCCAGAGGAGGTGGCCTGGGACAAGGAGGACCAGCGTGGGGTGAAGGGGCAGAGCCAGGCAGCTCCGTCTTCTCAGTGCTAGAGACACCTGCACCACACCCAGCTGCTTCAAGCCACCGCCACGTCTCTCCTAGACCCTTGCAGGAGTCCCCTCCCTGGTCTCGCCGCCGCCACTCTTGCCCACTATAAACTGGTATCCACACAGAGCCACGGTGGCCCTCTCGGAGCCAGAGGAGCATGTCACTCCTCTCTCAAAACCTTCCAGGACACCGTCTTATTCGAACAAGAGCCACAGGGGCTGGCCAGGGCCCAAGTGTCTCACCCTTCTGCCTCCCAGATCCCACCTTCTCCTTTCACTCCCCTGCTGCCTCCCTCCGCCAGCCACACAGGACTCCTTGTCGCTGCTCCACCGGAGCCTTTGCACCCGCCGTGCCCCCTGCCTGGAAGCCTTTCTCCAGATGGCCATGGGGCTCCCTTCCTCCCAGGCTCTGCTCAGATGCCAGCTTACCAGCGAGGCTTCCTCACTACTGTGTAAAACAGCGCTCACCCCACCCAGTCCCTGTTCTGCCTAATGCTGCTGGACTTGTCGCTAAAGCACTTGTGACCATGTGACGTAGTCTCTATTCGTAGGTAGTGTGTACATTACATGTGCTGTGTTGTGTCGTGTTGTATTTGTTCACTGGTTTACTGTCTGTCCCATGAGAACGTAAGCTCCCGAGGGCAGGGACTTTGTTTCAGTCACTGCCTGATCATCAGAACCGGACCGTGCCGAGGCATGAAGGAGGCCCTCTGCAGAGTGTGGGTGGAAGGCCAAGCAGGTCAGCCGGAACTGGACAGCAAACCATGCGGTGCCCACTCGAAGTGCCCTGCAGGAGGGCAAATGCCACAGATGTTCCTAAACAGTGGGGCAGCTCCACGTGGTCCGGTTTGGTTTTGGGTAGAATTCAGGACTGTTTTGACTAACGAGGAAAAGCTGTGAATGGCTGTCAGACCCAGCCCTCGAGGGGTCAAGGTGCTTTGTCAGGTGGCGAGCGCCTGGGAGCTAGGACTGTTGGAGGCAGGACAGGGGAGAGGGCAAAGCCGACCGGCTCAGCCAGGGACCAAGTAGGCGACATCTCCGTGTCACACAACAGCGTCACGTGTCGTTGCGGAGCACAGGCTGTACTGGGACCTGCTGTTCTCCTGGAAGAGGGCAAGAAAGAAAGGATCAGCACCAAACCACACAGCCACATTCACAGCTCCTGCCAGGACATGGCCAGCAGCACTGTCCACTCACACCCCGTTGCACGAGGCACGTCCCGTGACAACAGGAGGGATATGTAATGCCAGTCCTGGGAGGGAAGTGACCAGGTGGCGCCATCTGCCATAGGGTGGTATGTGCAGAAAGAATGCGCTGAGGAGAACGCTGAGCCAGATGACCACTCAGCTCAGCCCCTGTGCTCTGACACTCCAGAGTTATTTGCAAAGTCGATTGCAGAACTTCCTGAGTCTGCCTCCCTCTCTCCTTCCACAGGCCCTGGATGCGTGAGCCGTCTGGAAGGCCCTCCGGGGAAGCTGGCTCTCGCCTCATTCATTCTCTCTCTGTCTTTCCTTCCTTCTGGCAGGTGGGTGGCAGGCCCGTGGAGCCCCTGCTCGGCGACCTGTGAGAAGGGCTTCCAGCACCGGGAGGTGGCCTGCGTGTACCAGCTACAGAATGGCACCCACGTCGCCACACGGCCCCTGTACTGCCCGGGTCCCCGGCCAGCGCCGGTGCAGAGCTGCGAAGGCCAAGACTGCCTGTCCATCTGGGAAGCATCTGAGTGGTCACAGGTGGGTGCCTGGGCTTGCTGCCGGCGCCGAAACCACAGTAAGGGCTTCCAAGTCTCATCCACAGGGACCCCGACGTGGCACCTGTCTCCCACAGTGACACATTCCTGTGCCTCACGGCCCTCGCCCACCCACAGGCCTGCTCAGAGTTATGCTCTAGCGTGCATATTCTCAAATCCAATCTGACATAACGTGGCTGCCAAAGCACACGTATGTGTGGTACGTACCATGCATTCATGTGTTTGATGACATGTACGTTGACACCACAGTGGAAGTACTATTTGATCCCATGTCCCACAGCAGTTCTCACATAAAGGTGGCTGCACAAACTCCCACCGACCTTTTAATTCTCCTTTGGGCACATTTGCACCGCAGTGCGGCCAGGCTGGGAAGGTGGTTTCAAAGGCTTCCCTTTAACTCCACAGCAGTATGTAGACTGCACGGGTCGCATGCCAGGAGGGACAGCTTTTAGTGTGCAAGTTGTGGTTACAAGTCTCGTGCCATAAAACATTTTGGAAAGAGGTCAGTTAAACCTAACATCTTCATTTCGAAGGCTGAGCCTGGGAATACAATTCTATCTTTGGAGATGTCATCCTTCAGGGCTTCGCATTGACTTTGCATCAATATTGATTTTGGTTGGCTATAAAACAACAAAAAACTGCTGAGTAAAGAACAGGCTTCCCCCAGGGTGGGACACCCACTGTAGTCTGGGGAAGCTCAAAGAGGCTTCATCCAAGACAATCTTCAGTGTGGAAAATATTTTTGAAGTTCCCTTTTATTGCCAAACAGTTGGAATTATTTTGAATGAAAAATTAGCCCATTTTTAATGAACAAAAAGTCTGCCATTGGTTGCTCCAAAACTGAGTTTAATTTTCAGACAGATCTTGACATGCACTCATTTAAAGACCCAAGTCTTTACCATTTCTGATATTTTAGGAAAAGAGGAGAGTTTTAAATTTTTTTCTCTATATGTACTTAGGTTTGTAAATTTAACATTCAAGGGACTTTTTGTTTTTTCTGGATGAGTAGAGGCTGGCATCAGTCCCTTCCCTTTTCCCTTCCCGGGTGACCATAGGGCCTCGATGGCCTGATTCTTGGTCTAAACAAGATTCATGCTTTAACCAGATCAAAACCATACATTTTCCACTCAGACACTCTTATGGGGAAAAAACACCTCCTATCAAGCCTGATGTCATCACGTATCATTACAACACTGATGATCACAACGTTTGGAAAACAGACAATTGGAGAACGATTTGAAGACATTTCTGCATGTTTGTTATCTCTGTGTATGCCTAATGCTAATCCTGAACTAGTGTCCACACCAGTCAGCCCAGTGCTGGCTTAGCCACCGGCTTGAGCAAAAGGCTTCCTTCTAAACATTTAACTTGGAATCAAACCATTCCCCGTGAGAAGCTCACAAAACTGGTATTTCTGCTGCTTCCCCACGTGCTGAAGGCCCGAGAGCCTTTCTTCTGCTGTAAGCAAATGGGTTTCATTCCTTGTGGGCAGGGTTTTTATTGATGGCTTTTGTTCAGCCAGCAGTGTTGATCTCTCACTTCCTACACCCCAGCTGCTTCCTGACTTTATTAGAAGGAGGATCAAATATCCAGAAGGAAGCAGAGGTGGGGAGTCCCTCCTGCCCTCAGCTGCCAGGCCCCACCCCCGATGGGGAGCAAAGACAGAACACAACAGCCCCCTCCTAGGTCCCTTCGGAGGTGGTGTCAGCCCGCAGCGCTGCCTTCCCCAAGGACAAAGGCTGCCTGCGAAGGGGCTGCTGGTCAGAGGGGGCCGAGCCTAAGTCTGCTCGAGAAATGGATGGACGTTCAGTGCTTGAAGTGCAAGGGAAAGGAGCAGAGTCGAGCAGATAAGGTCCCTTTAAAGCAGCCCCTCACCCCACCCGCAGGATCTAATACGCCTGCTCTCCCGACTCCCCCAGGGAACATCAACCGTTTCTGAAGCCCGTATATTTCTTCTGACACAAACCAGTCTAGATTAGTCTTGAAAGAAAATCCCCCAGGACATTCAGATGGAGCGCTGAAACGAATTCATAGGAAAGAGAAAGCTAGATACTATTGCGGGCTAAATGTTAAGGACGGAAATATCGAGAATAACATTTGTCCTTTGTGGACCTTTTCTTCAGTGGACACAGTGGAACGTTTTTTAAAAGTTGAGTTTGTTGTGTCTCTGAGACACTGCTGTCACCTGCCACATTTTTGGTAAACTGAGCAAGTATGAAGTCTCCTTGGCAGAATCCAGCCTTCAGCCCACTGAGTTACATGTTTACATTAAGTCACACGCTGGTCCACACACAGCAAGTCAGAGGGGGGACTCCCTGGGCCAGCTCCTACGCACTTGTCAGGTTTGCCCACCCCAAGGCAACATGTGGGCTTTGCTCGGATTTCATGCCCCTTTGGTTTTGGAGATGGGAAGTGCTCTTGCCGGCCTGGACACCGTCCCTCCCCGAGCCCCTCTGTGGAGTGTGCCGGGAGCGGGCTCCAGATGCCTGGCAGAGTGCCGCCGTGCTTAAATCCTGCCATCTCGTTGCTCCCTCGTGCTGCCTGGGGGCTTGGGAACGCTGCTCTCTCGAAGGCTTGCACATCTTCCTCCGCTCTCAGGCCCCACCCAGGTCCCCTCCCCACTGCCCCTTGCCAAGTCTCCCAGGAAGCAAGTAAACGAGCACCGGGAGCATTCCTCTGCTACCATTCTTGGTGTCCACGTTAAAACATTCCCTGGCGCTCTCTGCAAGGCTTGCCCCCGGCCTTGTGGGAAGGTTACCTATGGCTTTGCTTTCTGTCTGTCTCCTCCTCCTCGACCCTGGATCCGGCCTGTGCCATGGGCTGGCCCAGGCAAGGCAGGTGGGAGGTGCCAGGGCCTCAGCCCTCTTTGCTCTGGGGGCCTCAGCTTGCTCCAGCTGTCCCCTGTCCTCCACTCTACTCATGACTCCCCCCAGCAATTGCCCTTTGAACTCATGCACTGCAGTGGTCTTTTGGACCTAAGGCAACCACTGAATTGCACTCCCCTTATTTGACCTTCTGGGCATCCCAGGTTCTTCCCACTCCTGACTCCTGTGTCCCTCCCCCACACTGGCCTCTCAGACATGTAAGACTCTACAAACTGAGCTTTGTGAGGTCCTCACTTTTGCATCCCCACACCAGGTGTGGCACACAGTAGGGACTTAATAGGTGTTAATGGACTTGAACCAAATTGGACTGGATTAAACATCCCAACGGTGTCTTGCAGTGTTCTGCCAACTGTGGTAAAGGGACGCGGAAACGGACGGTGACATGCACCAACTCCCAAGGGAAATGCGACGCGTCCACGAGGCCGAGAGCCGAGGAGGCGTGTGAGGACTACTCGGGCTGCTACGAGTGGAAAACAGGGGACTGGTCTAAGGTGAGAACAGCGTGCTGGCATTGCCGTCCGCCACCGCAGCGCAGGGGGCTCTAGCTTCAGGAACTCAGTGATGGGTCCCAGGTCTACCAGGTGGGCGCAGTCCAACCAGGCAAATGCACTTTCTTTCCACACGCCGCACCTGCCCATCACCCCCACTGGCTTCCTTCCCTGTTGCTTTTGCCCGCCACTGTGCCAGCACTGCCCCTCCGTCCCGCTGGGAGCCTTCCATCGTTTCACGTGTGTTCGGAAGGAAACTAAATACAGCCCCGAGCAGGACGCGGGTGCTCCAGAGTGCGGAGCATCTGGCCGGGCTCCAGCATCCTGCTGTGGGCTTGGCCCAGACAGACACAGAGGAGCACGTGGGGCAATCATCACTTCCATTCCCTTCCAGGACCCTTGGGCAAGGGCCTGGAGGATGCAGGGGTGGAGGGTAGGGGTCCTCGGGGTGGAAGCAAGGAGGGGTGTCACAGAGCCACAGTGGCCAGCACCCTCCAGGGGCAAGGACGGTTAAACAGCAATTGAATGCTTTTTCAAGTAAAAAAACTCTTTGTTGCTTAACCCTTCTCTTATTCATTCACCCAGTATCTCTGAATGACTCCTGTTTACTGGGAACTGAGGTGAGCGCCCCTGCCATGTGCAGGAACCATCCAGTAGGTTTTCTAGAGAGCCTTTCCATGAAAGCCATGCAACGTCTAAGGAAAGCATAGCGTGTGTGTGTGGTCTCTTATGGTCTTAGCAGCTGGAAAACCCCCTGCTTGCTTGTCCTGATATCTCTTCACTCTGAGGTTACCAACTGGTGACGGGGACCCACTGGGTTTTGCTCAGCCTGCACGATATCTTAAGCATTTTGAAATTAGTTTCTAACATTTAAAAATGGGAGCATTTCACCTGAAAATTTGAATTTTGGCTTTGCTCTGAAAATCTGGCAACATGGCTCAAGAATATATTTTGGTTTTCTTCTCCACTTTATGGAAGGAAGAGTGATTTGTCCATTGGAAAGTGAAATTTACCAGAATCTGATTCCTGCAGAAATGCCACCACCTCCCCTACTGACCCAAGTCAGAACACAAACCTTTCCAAACCCTTCCAGTACAAAAAAGCCAAATTCCTCCCAGTTTGCCTGGCTATGCTAAATTGTTGCCTCTATGTAACAGTAAATTTGAGGAAGGCCCCAAGCACCTCCTTCCTATTTGCTCCCTGATCCAAATATCTGACCAAAGCAATAGAACTGAGGCCATAGGTCAGTTTCCCCAAAAAACAAACGGGGATGTCACACAGTAACTTGGGTGTTAATAAAGCTTAGTATGGAGCTGCCAGGATGAATCCTATACTGGAGAAAAACTTGACCTCAAAGCTCTCAAAAAGAGGTAATGTGCTTTGAGCCTTGAAAACATGGGATTGTGTGATAGAGACATTGAGGGGCTGATTTGCAGCTCTGAGTCTCCACTTATGTGTCTTAACCTCTCTGACCCTCTGTCTCTTTATCTCTGAAATGGGAATCATGAATGCTGGCCCTGCCTATTTCTCGGAGATGCTCAGAGGTTTCGAGGGACTGATATATGTGACTAAGCACTTTGACAACTAAGCCCATTTTACTGCCTAAAATCCACCACCCAGTGCTCACACTGTTGTGGGGCATAGTCCCCAGGATTGTGCATTCTCATCTGATTTAACCTTGTGTTATCAGTAGAGCTTCTCAGTCTTTTATAGAATGATGCCAAGAAATGTTGTTTCCTATCCAAGTACATCCAGACCCAGCTGGAGAAAGGTCGCCGATCCTAGCCCAGGGAAATGTAGATGAGCTATCCACATCAACAGTTTAAGTTCTGATCCATAAGCAGAACGTTTGTAAATGTTCTGTGTCAGAATCATCTAAAGAATTGATGATTACATTATGCCTAAGTGGTTACAGAGAGTCCAGCAAACATGGAGGAGGAAACTCCCCAACACAGTAACAGTCGTTTGGAAGCCAAATGCCCAGGTGTGAATTGGAAGAACATTGTCATTATAGTTGGGAGTTAGCAGGGTTCTAGTGGTCACACTCTAAATGCAGCCTATGCTGTTATTGATGTCATTAGCCACAGGTGTCCTGGGGCAGGAAGCAGAGGAGAAGAGTGGTCACTCATGCCCATCCCAGGTTGGGAGTGCCTGGCACTGGTTTCCTCTTTGGGGTGTACCACTGTGGCTCACGTCACTGGTCCTCTCTAGCCAGGGTTGTCATCCCTGTTGTACAGAAGAGGAAATGGAGGCTCAGAGCAGCTAAGTGACCTGCCCACACTCCTCTGGCAGAGTCCAAGCTCCTGGACCCCAATTCAGTGCTCAGGCCATAGGTAGAAACAGCCGGAAGGGCTCGGGGAGTCATAGTGATGGTGCCTTGGAGCCAGGGGTACCCTGCAAATGGACATTGGCCAGCCAGGGCCTGGGTTTCTTCAGGCTAACCATTCTGATTTTGAGGACTAGCTGGTCACTTTTGTTTTCTTAAGTACAAAGAACTTCCTGGTCCAAGGAGCAGCAAAACACCAAAGGGTGAGCAGGACTAGTACTTGGCAAGCTCAGCACAGCCCTGCCCGAGACCTGGTGCTCACGTAGCGTGTGGCTCATTCAGCCTGGGAGCCTTCTCCACTCTGTTGTTCATGGTCCCTCCCCGGCCAAGGACGCTGGCATGCTGTCCTGCAAACTCAGCACACACAGCCCCTGGGAGTGCCATCCAGGCGAGAGAGAGCCTTTGTCTGGCCTTCCTCTTTTATCAGCCATGCCCAGCTTTCAGCACGGTCAAGCGTTGGGAGTCACAGTGCCCACTTTTGCCACAGCCAGCTCGATCAGCCGTCCCTGGCAGTCGGAACAAGAGGGATCAATGGAGAGGCCTCCCCCACATCTTGGCTGCTCTTGAGGGCTGGCATCCGATCGGTGCGCGCCGAACCATTGTGAGGCGTGCTCAGCATGGGCGCCCGGCCAGAGCCTGAGCCCGGGAAAAGGTTTGTCCTACAAGCAGAGAGGGCTGCAGGGATGCTGAACTGGAAGTCTGTGTGCGCTTTCAGGGTGTACTGGGAGCAAACGGGTGGGGCTGCATAGACGTCAACAAGAGAGCCCGTTCCAACTGTCCACTGCCATCCTGGGCACCCTTTCCCCCATAACAGTATGGAAACTGGCCCATCGTTTTTCCCTCTCTGCCTTCCATGGATAAGTGGGAAGAATACGGTTCCCCCATGAAGCCCCGTGTCCTCACTCCCTGAGTGACCGACCCAACGTCAGTGGATTCTACAAGGTAGATCCTCCCCGACGTTTTCTATCGTTCAGACTGGACTGGCTCCGTGGTCTATGTGCCTCTCTGCTGTCCAGCTTGCAGGCGGTGCCGTTGGTGCACAGGTGGGTCCGCTGTATTTTCAAACCAGTCGCCGTGGGGTCCTTTCCTGTAACCAGCCTCTAAGCCACGTGTCGGCCTCTGAAGGCAACGGAGAAATTGCCTAAAAGGAAATTAGGTAAAAGGGTGACCATTATCAGAGTGGCATTGTGTCTGTGGAAGTTTTTTTAATTTAAGCAGTTGCCTAGTTTCTTGTTCCTGGGAGGAAAACGCTGCAGCCAGTGTGCCGGGCTGAGCGGCGCTAGCTGCTGGGCCAGGGTTCCTGTGCATGCGCGGCTCCTCAGCACTAGGCCTGGGCGAGGCAGGACGGGCTCCCAGAGAGGATGGAGCCCCCTCCCTGCCATCCGGACCTCGGCACATGGCCAAGCCCTAACCAGGGTCTCCTAAGAGAGAGACCCTTCACAGTCCTTCCCTTCCTGGGCATTTCTAGGACTCTGGTATGTTTGAGAAATGGCCTGCAGCTGCCTTCCTGCTGGGGATATTAGCTCTTTCCAGAAGACAATGCAAATCATTGTTTTCACCCACTGAATGCTGGGTAGTCAACCCAGGGGGGAGGAGGAAGTCTCATTTCTCTCTAGAATAGCATGACTTCTGATCAAAAGTTGAAATGTTTCAGATTCAAGACTAGGGACATTAATCACTGCTGAAATGATGGGATGTTTCCAATGAGAAACAAATTTTTCTGGAGGGATTATAATGGATGGGGTTTTTAAAGAAAACCATGGGCTCTCCATGTTAAGAGTATGGTGTTCCCTTGTGCTGAAAAGATCGAAGTGGTCATTGACCTCCTGGTGCCAGTGGAGGCCTCGTGGAAAGCACTGGTCAGACTTGGGCTTCTAAGCACCCTCCCAACCTAAGCCAGCCGCCTTTCCGTCTGTAATATGGAGATGTTAGCCCCTCCCAGAGGCCTTCAGAAGATCAAATGATGCAGTATACGTGGAAGTACCTGTGAGCCCTAGGAGGAAGGCAGGGAGAACCTATCTCTGGTTAAGTTCATGCACACATTGCTACGTCCATGTGTTCTTCAGACACCTAGCTGTTATTGCCTCTGTTATTGCTGTTATTGTTCTGGGCAGGGAGATGGAGTCTCAAGTTCCATGACTAGCAATGAACAGACCTTGTGTCATGCAAGGGGTAGTTATAGCAAGCTTTCAGCCCTGACACCACTTGTGAAGTCGCCCTTGCTTTGGCCCCCACTTGCTGTGGGCCTGTGGCCAAATCGCTGAGATTCAACCAGCATTTCCTGAGCTGCTGTTCTGCACCAGACCTTGTGCTGGGCCCTGGAGGCTCAAGAGTGGACAGTGACTTGGCCTAGAGGCAGACAGACAGGGAGCTGGCTACAGTGGGCCACACCGAGTCCCACTGGGTAGGTATGAAGTCAGTGCGGTGGGACCCAGACAGCCCCTGCCTGGGGAGCCACAGAGGAGGTGGGTGCTGGTGGGAGGTGATACTGCATTTATTGGGATCACTGATACTGGCCTGTGACATTCACCATTGCTTTAGAATTTATGAAGCCCTTTCACTCATGGTGTGTCATTTGATCCTCACAACCATCTTTCCCCATTTTACAGAAGGAAACTGAGGTTCAGAGTGGTGATGTAGCTTTATTCCCAAGATCACAAAACTAGAAAATGGCAGGGCTGGGAGTCTGGTCTTTGCCTTTTGGCTCGTAATCCACTTGCTTTCAAGCATACCGTCATGTCAGAGGCTTAGATTCGTAATTTGAAACAAGGAGGAGCTGAGCTGTAAGATGTCTTCAGCTCTGACCATCACAGGCATATGTGTGTTATAAAACCCAGTATCTACCTGCTCTCTCTCCAGCCCACCATGCCCATCAAAATCTGTTCCCCAGAAGGCTTTGTAACAGTTGTTTACACTTTAGTATAAATCTGTTATCCCTATGGGATGTTAAGTCTCCCCTTAATTGTGAAATTAAAAGTCGAGTCCTTCATTCAGTATTAGTCTCAGGGGTTTAAGCAGCCAGTGAAAGGTGGTTATCAAAATGCAGTGCTTTCCTGGGCAGGAACAGGAGGTAGGATGGTCAGATAGCCCCTTGGTGTGGAGCACTTTGTGTTAGCGCACAGAGCCTGCTCCCGGGCGATGGGGTTGCAGAGAAAAGTCCAAGGCCCAATCCGTGCTCCAGTCAGAGAAATGAGCTTGCTGTAGGGCAGTGAAATCCTAGGAAATTGCCAGGAGAAAGTGGCTGTGAGGAAGGGACGCGGGTCTCAGGGGCTGTGCTGAAGGGTCTAAAGGCCAGTGCCTTTGTCCCCTCGGTCCCTGTTCTCTATTTGCTCAGCATGCCCCATCAAGCCAGCTGCCTTTGCATGGAGTGAGATCAGAGTGGGGACACCAGGTCGTCCCAGTCCTTTTCTGCACTATAGTGTCGGTTCTGATCACTGCCTGGGCGTGGCTGGTGAATTAGAAGCCATCCTCCTGAAGGGACACTTTTGCTTTGCCACACACTACGTCAGTGACCTCAGAGCAGGGCAGGTGGTCAGAACAACACAGGTCCCCAGCCCAGCTCTGCTGTGGCCTCGTCTAACCTTGTCTGGGTGTTGTCCTCTGCCGAATGAGTCCGGGGGTACCCCTCACGGGGCTGATTGAGGAATGAATGGCATCCAAGTAAAGCGCTCAGCCCAGTGTCTGATGCTGAGGAATGCCTCGTAGGTGCAAATTTTGACCATCATCATCTCATCTTCATCATCATCATCATCCACAGGTCTCTTGTCTCTCATCAGAATCTTGTTTCTTATATGGCCATATAAAATATTTCTGTCTTAAAAGACCAGTTCATCAAGTGCCCCGGCTGAGTGCCCACAGGTGATGACAGCGTGGCTCGGGGCAGGCTGGGTCAGGGCAGCATTCGCGGGGACCGAGGCCACCCTCCTCTAGCAGGGGTCGGGGAGGAAAGTTGGTGACGGGAAAGCTGAGTTACGCAGTGGGGAGCAGCTCCAGCCCCAGGAGAAGTGACGAGAGCTGCCCCTGCAGTTCCCTCTGCACTCCAGTCCCCAGGGGCTCTGGGGATGCCCAGCCATCAGGTTGCCAGGGGCCACCTCAGTCTCCTGGCGCCCTGGCTATAAAGTCCCAGCCAGAATCTGTAGGGCAGCAAGCTCCGAATTGGTAGGAATGAGGGACACGTGAGCTAAGACTGCCTGAAAGGCAGGAAGAGTTGAAGGGGGAGAGGGGGTGTGTCTGTCTGTCTGTCTGTCTCTAAAAGCATTTCCCATTTCAGAGCTAGCTCAGAGAGAGAGGGGATTTTCACTATTGTTTAAACCTGCTATTTCAGGTTTCAACAGCTTCCAAGGTTTTCATTGCTCGTGCCAAGTCTGGGGGAAATCTGTCAAAAATGCTTTTGGAGAGCTTTTGACATTTCACCAGCCAAGCACCTTTCAGAAAAACAGAAATTGGAGTTACTGTCAGCATTCTCTCTCTCTCTCCCTATTCCCCACCCCCCAACACACACACCTCATGTTCTTTGCTACCCAAAACCTGCCAGAGGCAGGCTGGCCCACTCGGGAAGGATGTCGGTGGTTTCATTATACCTTGAGGGTTCACCGTGGTGTTGTTTCCCCCTAACCCAGGCCTGTGCTCACCCCAGAGCCTGTCAGGGGCAGCCCGGGCCCGGGCCCACGCTGCAGGAGCCAATGAAACATTCCTGTAGTGTTTTCCTCTTCCCGAGATTTTTACAGCTTCCTTTAGTTACTTGTCGAAACATCCTGTTGGGATCTGGTGTTATTTACAATTGCTGTTTTACAGCTGGGAGAAGGGAAGGGCAGGGAGTCCCCGCTGCGGTGAAGGATGTCATCGAGGGATGGCCTCTGTGTGGGGCTCGGGACCTGGTCCTCCCTGCTGGAGGTGGTGGGCCACGAGCAGGCCGGGCTGTGTGGCTGGGGAAGAGTTACAGGGACACTCCGAGCCTCGCATTCTGCCTCTCCGAAAGGTGGCACCGTGTCCCCAGCAGAGGCCAGTCATGCATGCATTCATCACCTACTGTGTTCTGAGCACTGCCCTGGCTGCGGCGCAAGCATGCAGGTAAGCCGGGGGCCTGGTGCGCAGCAGGTGTGCAGAAGGCGGGCCCTGCTGCCACTGCTACTGTTCTTCTAAAGCAGCCGGGCCAGTAATGCTTGCAGGACGCCTCGCTGTCACGTAGGTCTGAGAAACAGAAGGTTCTTGTCTTCTTTTTGCAGGAAACTCTTATCTACCTAGAGGGAAATGTCTTTTTCACAGTCACTTCATGTTAATAATTTGCACAAAAAGCATTTTAACAAATCCAAATCCGATCTCCTTCTCTCTCTTTCCTTTGTTGCCATGACCTTTTGCTCTCTGTGCATCAAAAACTTTTATTTCATTATTGCTTTTCCATTGACACCTCCACCCCAAGTGTCTTTGACTCCCCTTCCCTGTGCAGGAAGGGTGGCAGATGGATGCAGCAGGGGCTGCCCGTCCACCAGACGGGTCACCAGGCATGTTGGTGACTTGCAGCTGTAGACACTTGCTGGGGAGGGGGCGAGAGGGGGCTACGCTTATTCAGGTTGCCTGGCAAGGAGCTCTTCTGGTGGATTTATTGCCACTTCCATTTCTGTCTCAGTCAACCGAGTCTCAGGGGGCCACATTAAATGTGATGTAATGAGCTACTTGAGAAAAAGCACTCATCAGTGAAAGAGCACTTCAAACAAGACCAGATACGTTTTTTATAGATCTGTTTGCTTGGATTGTGAAAGCCTGAAAAATGGCTTCACGGTGGTGCTTGGGGCAAATTTGATGCTATCAGTAGACTCTGCAGTCTCCTCGCTGTTTAATTAAAGCTGAGGCCTCCGGGAGGCTGACAGAGATGGAATTCCCGGTGTGAGCCTGGGTTATCCTTGACACGACCCAGCTCTGGTTACAGGAGGGTGCTGTTCAAACGCAGCCCCTTCAGACCTGCTTGCAATCACATTTGTCTTCAGAGCTAAAGCCGCCTCTAATTGTGCTCCCGGAGGTCTGGCTGCCGGATCTGGAGCCAGGCAAAGGGATACGGCGGCCCAGGGAGAGCTGTGTAGACCCGGCATGCCTTCCCAGGATCCAGGAGCTCCCAGGCCAAGCTCCTTTTACCCCTGGAGGTGCCTTTGCTGTTGTTAGTAACACAGCAGTACTTGTTGAGGTCCTTCGATCCCATCCTGCTGAGCACCTATTCCATGCTGCCTCTACTCATGGAAACAATTCTCGAGGAAGGGTTTATTATACTCGGGCTACAAATTTTAAAAAAACTGTGGCTCAGATTGGTTAAGTAATTTGCCTGAGGCCACACAGCTAGTAAGTGTGGGGTTGCAGCCGAGAGACTCGCCCTCCGAGGTACCGCCCGGTGCCCCACACCACACGCCGCCCCAGCAGAACCCCAGCCCAGGAACGGGTATTACGTGTGGATTTTAGGCCAAATGGTGGCTCGGCACCACCTCAACTCAAACAAAAACGCAGCCGGTGTGGAAGGTGAGACACCAGCAGGTTACACAGAGGTGTCCTTGGCAGAATTTGCCATTTTTATTTTAATTACACAGATGTTTTTTACTACAGAACACACAAAAAGGAAAATTAGACCCAGAAACCATATGATAACATGATTTAGAAGCTTTTTAAAGATTTGTCTCTCAGACTTTTACATAGGTACACACACATCTATATTGAACAAAAGCGGGATGGTTTCCGTACATGTCACCTGTGACCTGTTTGTCTTCTCACCTGATACTCGGAAGCTCCCACGACAGACCTGGCTCAGATGCAGCTCCCGGGTGGATAAGCAAGTGCCCCAGCGTTCTCAAACATAAGCCACCCACAGCCCTCAGCTATGTGAACAGCACCACCTAGGACTCCAGCTGGAATTAGCAAAACCTAATCCTGATAAGAGTAAAATCCCTACCGGGCAGAGCCATTGGGACACCCCCCACCCCACCTCCTCCTCTCACCTGGGGGCGCTGGTGAGCAGTGAGGACAGACAGAACTTGGACACACCCCTCCATGATCTCACGGAACCGTTCTTTTTATACACTGGAGAATTAAAGGTCAGTGACCCCTGCTAGTAAAGATAATGAGTAAATGGTGGGGATGGGCAGCGACCTGGTTTTTGATTCCTGGCTTCCCATCAGTGCTCCATCCGGTGCGACCTCTAATTCCTACAGAAGGACAGAATTTGGTCCATGGCATGGTGCTTCGAGGGTCCTGTCCCTCTTCTGCCACTTGCTAACTCTGGGACCTTGGGCAAGACACTGATGCGTGCCACGCTCAGTGGCCAGCGTCCGCCTCTGAGGATTGTTGTGGAATGTTCCACACTGCTGTGGAGTCTGATGAGGGAGCCCACGGAGGAGCAAGCCTGCACATGCCGGAGACACCAAAGTGTTCGCCCTTTCCCCTGGGCCCAGAGCAGTTTGAATGAGACTAAGAACTTTCAGAGGGGACCCGTGTCTTCAAGGTCACCCCCAACATGTGAGTCTTACCGTGGTCGTCAGCCATTTCCAGGCAGAGACCCTGTCCATTTTGCATTTGGTTTTCATAGACCTACAGGATGGAGCCCTTGCCTTTGTGTGATTTTCGCATGTTAATGACATCTGCAGAGGAAATGGCAGCCCTTCCTGGAGCTCTCAGCTCCGCAACAGAAGTGAATCAGCCTGGCTGAATCCCCAGCCGGCAGGGCCTGGGTGCCGCCTCGTCAGGAGATGCAGGGGATCGAGATGGGCCCCTCTGTTAGCCTGTGCAAATCTCCCTCCCTAGGAACCCAACAACCCCCTGCCCCACCCCGATGCCCCTCTCTCCAAGAAGGAATATGAGGATACTGGCTTTCCCTCCTGGGTGCATGTTTTGCAGCAGGTGGCACCATGGCAGATGGCCCCAGTGAAGGTCTGAAGTGAAAGGGATGCTGGTGTTGCTTATAGATCAGCAGATATATCCCTCTTTTCCAAAAGGAGGCCTCACATATGCCAAATAGTCACAGAAATAAGCCCTTATTATATGGTAATCCCATTTTCCCAGAGAGCAGGGTTTTTTTTAATTATATGACCAATTTACATGTAAAAGTTTTTAATGGTATAGGTGGACTAGTCAAATGCAAGCTTAAGATATGTAACTGATTAAGGTAGTTATACATTCATATTTAAAGTTAGGTATTATTAAACATATTTGCATCTAGAAATACTATTTTATTTCTCTAGAATGTTATAAAATTGAGCCTTATGAAATTGCAGCTTTCATGGGGTCAAAATGGTTGACTTTAAGCAATTTTGTATGATGCAACCAAACATTTGCAGTGTCTGTCTTGTCATCACTAGCTCCGCTTTCTGAGTCAGCCGTGCAGTTGCCAGGGGACGCACAGTCATGTCCCACTTCACTGAAACGCCGCCTGTTTTGAACCTGTATGTGCCACTGTCGGTGAACAGTCCCTCAAGGCTGTTGCAGGCTGTCACACCGCCCTGGTGCGCTGCTGCTCGCCCTGCTGTGGCATTGCGTGGGTGGGTGTGGCTTGGCGTCCTAACGTGGCTGTGTCTCTGTGGTATTACCACTTCCCAGACTGCTTTTGCAAGTGATCTTTAAACATTTCTTATACTATCCTCCCTCATTTGCGATTCTGAAGTCCTATCTCCAGAAGAAGACAGTTGAATTTTTTGCCACCTATTTTTTTTTTTTTAACCCCTGGGTGATCTCCATAGATCCATAGTAGCCTTGACTGAGATCACTCAGGTTAGTGGCAATTTCCCAAGCAGCAGTTTGGCTACAAAATAACTGAGGGCACCCCTCCACCCCACCCCCAAACTGGTGAGAGGTTTTGTTCTTAAGAAGACAACTTACTCTTTTCTAATTTTGACCAAAAGCCTTTGCTTTGTTATTTTCAAGCACACCTATCACCGGCTCATAAACTCAGCAGGCAGGGCTGTGGCTGTATGTTGTTCTTGCTTAACCACTTCCGTACCAGCATCGACTATAGTCATCAGCCACAGATGAACGCGAGCGTCGCCTTTAGCCGACAGCCAAAAGCTTTTACTTTTATCTCTGCAGTTGCAGTGTGTACGTTCAGCTAATAAGTTACTACGAATCTGTGACCTTTTAACAAGTCCTTAGTAGGAGTTATTATAGTTATTTTCCTAAAATTGCCTGTAAAGTAAAACAAGCTTTCAGTGCTTTAAAGCTTTCCTCATCACACAAGAGCAAAACGGATTCGTCGTCAATGCACAGCACAAACTATCGTGCGGACTGTGAGTGCCGGCTGTGGGCAAGGTTTCGCGGCCGGTGAGCGTGGCACCGAAGTGGTTAATTACACATGTAGAATCACTACTTCATAGGGAGAAAGGAGAGCTTTTTGCATTCTCCACAGGGCACTGAGAAGAAGTTCAGGTGAAGTCAGAAGTTCTCAGTTCTGGATGCTATGGCAACTGCCTGGAGAGCTTTAAAAAACACTGATTCTGGGGTCCCTCCTCACTCCCCTGACAGTCTGGGACATCAGGATTTTTAAAAGCTCACCAGGTAACTCCATGCAGAAGACCCCAACCCCCAACCAGCTTCCTCCCTCCAGGCAGAAGTCTCATTGCCGTAGCACCTGTCCCACGCTCAAGGTTTCCCTGTGGGTGAGAACCTCCCTGTGCGAATTCATCCCTCCACCTCAGCACCCCATAAACTTCTGTGTGCCCCGATGCTGACTCCTGATGTCTGGGATGGAGCCCTGACATCTGCGCTTGTAATGCATGATGAATTCTCGAGGCCATGAGCAGCCGCTGCTGGGCTCCCCTGGGCTGAGGAGCCAGGCGTGGAGCAGTGGCCTGGCTGGCCTGGCCCGTCGGGGCAGAGCCATCCTGGTTCAAATGTGCCGGGGCCCACAGGGGAGCTGCTTGTGGTTTTCCCACCTCCTTTGTGACTTGGAGACCCGTGTTCCTTCAGAGCAGCATTCCCTCTGAATGTTTATCTTTCCAGTGTGAAAGAAACATGAACCTGTTTTCAGACAAGGAAGCAGAGGGACTCGCCTGCAGAAGCCCCCTCGGGAGCAGACAGTACCCACCTGGACACGGATGGCAACACCACAGTCTCCCACTGAGCCTGTGCCGGGCAACCCCTCACTGCCACCCTAGGAAGGCCCTTCCTCCAGCGCAGGCCACGGCCAGGCCCAAGGGGGGCTTAGGGAAGCACAGGGTCCAGATGGCACCTGGCATCCTCACCACGTGTGACATTCGGAGAACAAAGCTTATGCCCGAACCTTCCAGTCCCTACTCCCCACTCCCTACCCCGAGGTGCTGTTGTTAACTCCAGTTGCTTGGGAAATTGCCCGCAGCCTTTGCAGAGTATGCTCAGAGCCCTGTGCATGGGGGGCTATGTGGGCGCTGGGGGGCACCAGACTGAGAAAGGACACATGTGGGTCTGGCTCTCTTCCTAGGAAAAGACCAACTTAATGGAGAGATAGTTCCAAGGCCTCCCAGGAGAGTAAGCAAAGGCCGAGCAGCTCAGCAGGAGCTGGGTAGAGGACTTGGATATGTGGCTGGGGCCTCCCTAGGAAATATGTTAAAGAATGTGAGGAGGAGTAGGGGGGGAACAGGGAGGTGAGTACAGTCCTACTAGGTCCCTTTCTTGGGAATCTGGGGTCATCTGCTCAGCTACATTGACCTGGTTTTAGCAAACTCTGCCACCTCGTGCCAGCACTACAAGTGCTGGAGCTGCCAGCAGCTGGGGATGTGGCGTCTAGATTAACACTGTGAGCCACGTGTGTTATCCATGACTCTGGTATGCAAGAAAGGTTGTACTTTATTTTCTTTAACTTTAATTCTAAGCCCCAACCTTCCAGGCTTGTGGGAAATTTAACTCCAGTTATTAATGGGCTCCTCTCCACGCCCAGGACTGGACAAAGCCCCCCGAGCCTCAAGCAGCATAAAGTACTGGGGAGACCCCTGTGATAATTAGGCCTGGTCCCTCCTGGACCACCCACCCACCTGCCCACTGTCTCGAGAATTTCAAAGCCTGGCTCTCTGCTTGGAACAGATGTGGGAGGTAAAATACAATAAGCATTAATTAATATTTCAGTAGTTGTCTTATGTCTTAGTCTGCTCAGGTTATTATCATAAAATACCAAAGCCTGGGTGGCTTACACAGCAGGCATGTATTTCTCACAGTTCTGAAGGCTAGGAAGTCCAAGATCAAGGTGTTGACAAATCTGGTGTTTGGCGGGGACTCTCCTCTTGGTTTGCAGATAGCCATCTTCTCATGGTATCTTCATGGTGAAGAGAGCGAGCTCTAGTCTCTTTCTCTAATCCATACTAATCCCATCATGGGAGCCCCACCCTCAAGACCTCATCTAACCCTAATCACCTCCCAAAAACCTACCTCCTAATACCATCCCACTGGGGGTTAGGGCATCAACATATGCATTTTGGGGGGACACAAGCATGCAGCCAACAACGTCTTGAAACATTCTTCCATCAGGCAGCTGCCTCTTTTGCCCTGAATCATTGCAAGCCTACCTGGGAAGGACATGCAGGGGCCAGGCCCAGGGGCAGCTGCTTTGTGAGGCCATCACCCAGCTTCCCCCAGTCCAGTTTAGAGACCAGCTCAAGCCGTCTCTCTCTCCGCAGTGCTCGTCAACCTGTGGGAAGGGCCTGCAGTCCCGGGTGGTGCAGTGCATGCACAAGGTCACCGGGCGCCATGGCAGTGAGTGTCCCGCCCTGTCAAAGCCAGCAGCCTACAGACAGTGCTACCAGGAGGTCTGCAATGACAAGATCAATGCCAACACCATCACCTCCCCTCGCCTCGGTGAGTACCTTCACTGGCCCCAGTTTCTGGGGGGTGCTGCGTCTCCCAGCCAGTGAGTCCCCACAGGTGGTGAGGTTCTATGAGCCAGAAAGCTCCCTTCGTGGTCCGTATTTGTCATAGAAGGCCAACGTTTGTCAGTTCTGTAGAACAGAAGAGGTGTCAGAGATGGAATCCATTCCATATCATGAGACATTTGTTAATCGCCATCTTACACACAGCACCCTGGGCCTCCCACTGGCCACTCTGCCAACACAGGAGATGTTCCTCAAACATTTTAGGATCCCTACATATGAGGAGGGTGAAGGGAAGTACTTCTTTCTGGAAATGAAAGAGCCCTGGGCATCATGGATGAGGCCCTGAGGACATACACGTGGAGTGCCCCTTAGGCTGACGCCTGGGACACAGACACACACGGTGGAGAGGTTGGCGCTTTGGGGTGGGGAACCTGCAGCCTTGGGGCCACATATGGCCTTCGGGAGCCTTGAGTACAGCCTTTAGACTGAACCCAAATTTTACAGATTTTACAGAACAAATTCGGTCAAGGGGCCACACTTACTGGGCAGCCTGGCCCTGGGTGCTTGGAACCTGGCCCTTTAGTGGTCCGTGCCCCAAGCCAGCAGCGGTGCAAGAAAAACATTTAATATTGATCTGGTGGTTCCTTTTAACAGAGCTGCTGCCTTTCCAAATAGAAGTCCCTGGGAAACATTTCCCTGACACCGGAAACCCACAACACGAAGGGGTTTCTAAGCACCTTCCTTTGGGGAGGAGGCCTTCAGCAGGCACAAGCCTGTGGGGCGTCCCCCAGAGACCTCCTTTGAGCAGGGCCTTCTCTCTCCATGACGAAGACCCTGAATATTTGGGCCACTTGTTTGTTTGTACTTTGACCTTGTGCTTTTGTGGTTCCTTTGATCTCCTTTGCTCCATGTCATCTTGTTTTAATATTAATAAATGCCACCAGTAACAGTGTCCTCTGCCACAAAATAACAGTAAGTGGTGGTTAGCTCAGAAGCAGGTGGCCAGTGCCCTCCCCCCTGGAGAGGCAGCCAGGCTGCCACACTCAGTCAAGCAGTTGGGTTGGATGCAGAGTGTGTCCCCAGTGGCAGACAGTGGCATCCCCAGTCAGACCCCAGGCCCTCTCTGTGCATGCGACCAACGTGCCCATGCCACCCCCTAACCCCCGGGTGTTCTCTCTCTGCCATCCCCTTAGCTGCTCTGACCTACAAATGCACACGGGATCAGTGGACGGTGTACTGCCGGGTCATCCGAGAAAAGAACCTCTGCCAGGACATGCGGTGGTACCAGCGCTGCTGCCAGACCTGCAGGGACTTCTATGCAAACAAGATGCGCCAGCTGCCGCCACCAAGCTCATGACGTGCAGCCCGGGGGTTGTGCAATGCTCAGGTCTGAGGCCTGGCGATTAGCGAGCGGGAAGCCCGCCCAGCCGAGAGCGCACCAGCCCCACGGCCGCTCCCCCGCAAGGCTGCCCCAAGAATCCAACGTCAGAGAACTTGAGCGTGGACTTGATGTTTGCCATTAGCGCTTCTGTACTTAATATATTGTAAATGGCCACTGGATGGCTTTCTACAGTAAGGAAAAAATAGGCATGAGTCACAAAATAATTATAATTTCTAAGATTCCGTGTACCTCAAAGGGGAACACCTCTGTCAGTTGTCAAAAGAGAGAGATGTCATTTGGTGCTTCTGTCTTGGCTTTTGACATTTGAAGTCCCAGTGCTTGATGTACCACGGAAGGAATATCCCGAAAATGAGACATTTTACATTAAAAGAGGCTTTATTCTGAAAGCCATTGCGACACCCCGGATGGAAGGACACACGGTGGCGAGCCTCTGCCGCTAGCTCCTCTGGAGGCTGCCGGAGCCCACGTTCCTTTTCGTCTAGCTTCTTGATCACACAAGAATCAGAACAGTGCCTCTCTACCCATCAGAACATTCTCTGAATCCTGGGCCTTGCCGTGGAAGTCTTGGAGTTTAAATCTGCATAGGCCAAGGAGGACACCAGAGCCACGTAGTAAGTTCTCTACATCACCCATATGGGGAGAATATTCCAGAAGGCTCTGGATTGGGGGAAGCATCTATTTCTCAGAGCTCTGCTGTCTACCACATAGGGAAGCAGAAGAGCCTTTCTTCAAGGTGCTGTGGAAGGGGACACATGCTGATTGTGGCGACGGGCTTGCTTCCCCCACGTAAAGGTCAGCCCAGGACAGCTTTGTCGGGGGCTCGCCTTGCACCGCAGAGATGCCATGTCGAATTCCAGTGGTTTTGCGTTGACCTTAGCCACCTCTCTGCAGTTAAGATTACGTTTAGGACCTCCGGGAGTGCAAGTGCGGGCCTGGGACCTGCAAAGGCAGGCCCAACTGCTTCATCCCGGCACAGGGTAAGTTTCCTCCAGGGGCGTCTCAGCCCAGTGTGCCCGGACCAGCAAAGGGTCACTGCCTGGCTGGGACCACTGCACGCCCATCGAGCCTTCCCATGGCCTGGGCTTTGCAGTGCCCCTTGTCTTCATGGCTGTCATTACTGACGCCTCTTCTTGCTGGGCAAGGGTGATACCCTGAGGAAGGTCTTTCCCTCCTACAGCCCCATGACCGCTCACAACAGAGCTCTGTCCCCTCCAGAAACCCAGAGGCATAGCCAGGGTGGCTTCTTTGAGAGCACAGAAGGCCCTCGGAAGCCAGGCAGGCTGGGAGCAGGGACTCTAGATGCCAGGCGGCCTGTTTTGCTCACCAGCTTGGTGGGCAATTCATGGGTGCTTATGTTCTAGGACTTTACCATGAGAAACACGCCTGCTCCTCCCTGATTTCAGACAGAGGATCTCACTTGGGCTAATTTCCATGGGATCATCTCCAAGGGCTCCTTGATTTATTGGTGCTGTGTTTATGTTTGTTTTATTTTTTTGATGTCACAACCTTAGGGTTAGCTTAAAACCTCTCTGCCTTCTCAACCCTGTCTTATGGGCTGTGTTTTTGGTTTGGGTTTTTTACTACCCCAGGCAGAGAAGTGGTAGGGATGGCAGGGAATTTATTCAGTTCCACTTGAATCAACGAGAAGTGTTGAGAAACTTCCTTAGGTGCTCTGTGGAAAGAACTGAGAGAATGTCAGGATGGAGTGGCCCACCCTTGTGAGGTAGCCCACCAGCTGTTACCCCAAGGCCTGTGCAAAACAGTGTCCTCCCCAGCTCAGGCCTGGCCACCAGCAGACTCCCTGAACCTACAACACCCTCAAATTCTTGGGGAGCTGGGGTTCAATTTTCCCCCAGCTCCAAAGGAGCTGTTAATTCACCAAAAGACATTAGCCTATCAGAGCCAAGGGGCAGAGCTGGGGCAGCCCTGCTGGCTCCCCTGCACAGGCCTAGGGGGCCACCAGGACTGAGCAAACACGTACACATCCCCATAGGTGGACACGTTCCCTGGGACCTCGGCATTTGCCCCCTGGCCAGGCCAACTGGACTCCCTGGGCAAGGGCAAATGATTGATTTGGCTATTGGCAAACACCACATTGGTTCCCCAAAACCCATGTCTCTCTGAGCTCCTTTAGCTCACGCTAGCATTGTCCCTCTGAAACCCAGCAGCTGCCTTCATGTTATGGCACCAGCGATGATTTATTTCAGTGAAACCGTCATGACATTCTTGTTCCACTTTTTACAGAGACATTGAAACTGGGATGATAGCAGTGATGTTTCTGTCTTGTTAACACCCTGTACTGTCACTCAAGTACTGTACCTTTGTGGTTGCACATGTGTGTTACTAACTAGACTAACTAGATCCTATGGTGCTATTTTTATTGGTGCAAAATAAAACCCTCTCAGTTGACCATGGCTTGGTATTATCAGAACACAGGAAAAGATCTTCCATGGCAATAATAGCATTGCTCTTTTTTTTTCATTTGAGTCAAATGTATATATTTTCCATTAGTTAACTGACATTACGTACTGTACACCCATGGTATTTCTGTTTTACTTTTTGGTGCTGGTTTTGAAAGGAAAAAAAAAGAAAACAGAAGACAAACATTGGATACCATTATTCATGAAAAATTAATCATTTCATTGGAAGCAAGTTGAATACGTGTAATAAAATGTTTTCCATAACGGTTTTAAGCTGTCTGTGAAGTAAAAGACGAAAGCCAGGCCCTCCAGGGCTGACGAGGAGGGCTCTATCTTTCCCTGCTGCGGCCGTCACCGGCTCGCTGGGGACTTGGCTGCCATGAGCTGCAGCCTGCTGACCACAGCTGGGGGCTGGGTCAGAGGTCACTGGTAAATGCAGTTCTGGCGGGTGGCTGTGTCTCCCCCAGCGAGTGCTAACAAATCATTCAGTCCTGGGCCTCATCCCTGTGCGGTTGCAAAAGCATGGATGGGGACGCGAAGGTCTGGCAGCTGTGCCGTGAGCCTGCGTATCTGACTCGGAGCAGCCTTGCTGGAAGGGGCGCCGCGACCATTAGCCCCCCGCTACCCCACAACCCTGCAGACGATCCTCACAGCTTCCCTCCGCCAGTGGGGGTGAGCCCTGGCCCTGCACACCTCCCAAGACACCAGACCATCACAGCAGAATGACAGCAGCCACTGGACCCCACAGCTTGGGGAGAGGGGGTCCATCTCCTCCTGGAGCCAGGATACAGAGCTCCCCCCCCTCCCCAAGGACTTAGAGCCTTCCTATTAAGGTTGCAGCAGCAACCAGAAATTTCACTAAACAAAGATGGTTTAACAGACGACACACCGCCCACAGCCCTCTGGTTGCTATGGAGCCTATAGTTTGTGTTAATTCTGAAGAACTATCACCCACCTGCCTCTGGGACCTGTTAGAACCTTCTCCTTCCTCCGAGTGTCCTGATCCCTCTGGGGGGTTGACTCTAACAGCCCTGTTGGCATGTATGTCTTCACAAGCTGCTTCGATTCCTGGGTGGCCCTCAGTGGTTCCGGTTTGTCAGATGAAACTGACAGGCTGTCATCAGCAGGTGTCGCAGGGCATCCGTCCGGGCCGTGCACTTCCTAGGACTGCAGCCAACACAAAGGAGCACAAGACCTGCACGGGAGCCCACGGCCCCGCTGCGCAGACGAGCCTGGAGCCCTGCGCAATGGAGAATGAGTGAGATCACCAGGAACTCCGAGCAGGGAAAGGCCAGGGGGTTGTTGATTGACCTTCCAGATGCAGACTGAAAGGGCTGGGGTTGGAGTCTTTTACAGTGGTGTTTCCCCTCTGCAAAAGGTCCCAGCAAAAGCCACTACAATTTTTCTTCCAGGCAAAAATCTGCATCTGTGTCCACCTTCTCTGCCTGACGAGGAAGCGGTGCCCGGCCCTCCCACCGTCTCCTGGCCCCCCATAAGCACTCCATGCTGTCTCCACCTCTCCTGTCTTTAACTCTCCAGCCCACATCCCTGGCTTTGCCCCTGCTCTGCACTAATGCTGTTCTTGACAGGTCACCGATGGCCTCAGGGTGTCACATTGCATAGACATCCTCGTGTCCCCTGTTCTCCAGCTCCAACAGCCCTTGCCCTGGGCACATCCTCTTCCCCTGGCTTCTGCAGCACCTACTCTCCTGACTTTCTCCTCCTCCTCCTCCTTCCTGGCTCCCCTTTCTCCGCCAGCCACCTACGTGATGCAGTGCTTGGAGCTTAGCCCTCCCGCCTTCTCTCTGTATACTTGCTCCCTAGGGCATAGCACCTGGACTTTTAAAACCATGTACACTCTGGTATCTCCCAAATGAACATCTTTGGCCCTGACCACTCCCTTGGCCTCTGTACTCATGTGTGACCTTCTCCACACCCACAGCCAATCCCACAGGAAGCTCTGGGACCAGGAGGGCCCTGTAGAGTCGTCTCAACTCTGCAATTTGGGCAGGGGGGTTGGTGGGGGGTGCTCATCTCTGCTAGGGTGGCTCAAAGGACAAGCAGAGACTGGAGTGATAAGAAGCTCACAGGCCTGCACATCTGGCAGCTGATGCCAGCTGTCGGTGAGAACCTCAGCTGGGGCTGCCAGCCAGAACACCTAAAAGAGGCCTCCCCAAGGGCCTGCTTGCTCCCCTGCAGCGTGGTGGTGGAGTTGCAGTGGCAAACACCCGAGAGAGAGCACAGGGACACTCATGAGAGCTGCATCACCTTGTGTGACAACTCCAACAGTTATGAGCATCCCTTCCACTATACTCTGGTCGTGAGGCAGGCACAAAGGCCCACCTGAGTTTACAGGGAGGAGACAAAGAGTCTGTCTCTTTCTAGGGGTGTGGCAAGGTTCTAGAAGAGCAGATAGGATGGGAAATGTTGTGGCCACTTTCAGAAGATTCATACACATCCCTTGCATAGTCAGGGTTCTCCAGAGAAACAGAACCAATATATACATGGTAGAGATTTATTATGGGGACTGACTCATATGATTATGGAGGTCAAGAAGTCCCACCATTTGCCTTCTGCAGGCTGGGGACTCAGGAAAGCTGGTGCTATGGTTCAGCCCAAATACAAAGGCCTGAGTTCTGACACCTAAGGACAAGATCAGATGGAAGTCCCAGCTCCAGAAGGGAGAAAGAGACTTTGTTCCAGTTGGACCCTCAACAGATGGATGCTTCCCACCCACATTGGTGAGGTGGATCTGCTTGACTCAGGCTACTGATCCAAACACTAATCTCTTCTGAAAACACCTTCACAGACACACCCAGAAATAGTGTTTCACCAGCCACCTGGGCAGCCCTTAGCCCAGGTAGGCTGATGTATAATATTAACCCTCATAGGCCCTACCCCACCGCCAGAGTCCCATCTCACCCCAGCATCAGGATCGAGTCCAGGATCCCATCATCTGGGTCAGACGCCCGTGCAGAGGCGGCTCTTCCAGGCTGGCTCCCCAGGCACAGGTCCTTGAGCTCTGTCTCTCCGGATCTGAAAACCAGTGAAAAAAGACATCTCCCTCACCCAGACACCCAAGAAAAATGGTGGGCCAGACACAGGATACCTGCATAGACATGCCTTATTTAAAAAGGAGGAGAAGGAGAGGCACAGAGCAGGTACCATCCGGCAGTTCTCACATCCAGCCTGGCACACGTTGCTGGTTCCACCAGGCTTGGTCCTACTGCTGGGGAGTGAGTCTCCTCTGACTGCCAAGGGGGCTTACTGCTGGTTGTAATTCACTCTTGATGCTAGGGAAAGCAAGATGCAATACAGGCATTCCTTTTAGAGAGGATGTCCTGTCATGCCTCTGACCACTGGACTCCTAGATGCTTCACTGAGGCCCTCCCAGACTCCTCGACCCTTCCCGGGTCTCATCTGCCCCACCGAGACAGCACACATCCTATCACTGCCTGCAGTCTACTTGCCGCATCTCGCTTGTCTGGTCTGAATTACACGATGTCACAGATACAGCGGATCCATGTGGGTTCTATGGGGAGGTCTCTACCATCCAGGCCCTCTCAGGCTGTACCCTAACAGAGAGCGGGAGAGTTAACATCAGCGCTGGGGAAGAGGCCAATAGACACTGTTGTCTGTCGCACGTGAATGTGAACAGCTCTGCCCCTCCCTTCTGACAAGGATGGAAGAGAATGCATTCCCCAGTCACTGGCCATCTACCTTGCATCTGAGCCATGTCAGTTTGCTCCAGCAAAGATTCGACTTCTGGCATAGCAGTTCATTTGGGGCTAATTCTTGGTTAAAATTGTGGTAGTCCACTGTCATTGGACAGGATCCATTCTGAATTCGGTAGGGACCACGCTGATGAATTACATGGGAGTATGATGGGGACAACCACTGCCACATTCTTTAGGTCTTTAAATACAACATTAAAATATGCCATTCTCAATAGCAATACTGCTATTGATTTACTGCCCCACCTGGGGAGAGGGAGGCCGTTTCACAGGCTTCCACTTGGCCTTCCCCACCACGATAGCTCTTTACCCCACGGGCCAAGGACCAAGTCCATCCATTCAAGTACACATTCAGGGACAGAGGAACTGATCACCAGGTGGCTTAATGGACCCATTGGACTCACCAAACCTGGACCAGGACCCCATCTACTATCTGAACCCCATCCACCTTCGCTCTGGGTCCTGGTGTCTAAGTCAACTTGGATCCTGTGTGCAGCAGCCCTCTAAACGTCTGTTTCCCTCCACCACGTAAATGGTTGTGGGTCCTTTTAGGGAAAGTTTGGAAGTGATTGTTTTATACACATCTTCCTGGGACCCAGCCTCTCCTTCAGTCAGTGGATTTTTGGCATGAAAACTGGCTCAGACTGGAAACTAAGCAAGATATCATGATGTTTGAGGGGATGGTTGCTCTTGTGATCATCCATCCTTTTTTATTTAATATAGGAATTGAATAATACCCTTTCTGGCTGCCCATCTATCTTGGCCTAACAGATGGTTCTATTAATTATCTCCAAACCATCCAAAGGCCAGGCCCCCTGCTGCTACTCTGACCTTGCCACTCATCTTGATCATGACACCCACTCTGTTTCTAAGTTAAGGGCTACCCTCTGACCTCTATTACCCCAGGATCCTGTTAACCTCCTTGCTGTCGGGGAGGCCAGTTCTGTAACCATATCCCCTACTGTCAGCCATGACCTGTAGAGGACAGCTATGACTGGACTTCTCCACAAGGCTGGTGCCCTCCACCAGGACTTCCTATGGCTTTGGGAGATGGAGTATCTCATGGGCCCTCCTATGGAACACAGTCTGGGGATGGGCAGGGGAAGGTTCCAGCCTTACAAAGAATAGCCTCCCTGCAGGCCCATCCTCTGAGCTCTTTGTCTACCACCTACCATAACACTTCTACTTCACCTTGTGAAACCCCCACTTTCCCCAAGACTCCATGAGCCATCTGTCTCCTGGCCAGAGAGTTGAATCCATGGAGAATGCTCACCTTGCAACAAAAACCTTACCATTCCACCTTGATATTCCACTATTCTTGATCTAGCCCCTGAGACCTGGTCTCAGGTATACTCTCCTGTCACCTGCATGTATGTTTTTGCAGCTCCTTTGGGATCTAGTTCCTCTCCTTCCGCAGCTGACTTACACTGCAACTTAGGGAGCTGTCTAGGGGCCAGGAGGGGAGGTGGGGGGATTCTGATCTGAGGGAGTTCATGTTATCTTGCAAGGCACAGGCCTGAAGGAGACCTGTGTAACACACCACAGCACCCACTGCATGCCTCAAACTTAGATTTTTACAAAATTATTAATAAATTTCCCAATTTCCTCTCTCCTTTCCTTAGCCAGGCTTCCCCCCAAATCAGTCAGTGGCACCACTAACCAGCAAATGTCTGACCTCAAAACTTCAAAGTCATCCTTGTTTCCTCAGTTTCCCTTTCTATCCTCAATCCAATTCAGCCACGAATACCATTGGTTCTGCCTCCAAATGACATCTCTAATCTGTCCACGTCTCCCTATCTCCGCTGCGCCACTGTGCACCCCATCAGACATCTCACCAAGGCCCTGCAGGAGCTTCCTGTCTAGTCCATTCATGCCGCTGTAACAAAATACCTTACACTGCGAAACTTATACACAACAGAAACGTATTGCTCACAATTCTGGAGGCTGGAAGTCCAAGGTCAACGCGGCAGCAGATTCAATGTCTGGTGAGGGCTCACCCCCTGCCTCAGATCACGCCTTCTTATTGCGTCCTCACATGGTAGATGGAACAGACGAGCTCTCTAGGGCCTCTTAAGGACACTAACCCGGTTCATGAGGACACCACCCTCATGACCTACTCACCTCCCAGAGGCCCCACCTCCCAACACCACTGGACTTCAGACTGACTTGCAATGTATGAATTTGGGGGACACAAGCGTTCAAGCCACCACATTTCCTGTCTCCTTCCTCTCTGGCTCCCCCCAGCATCTTCTTTTCTCCCTAGCCAGGGGAATATTTGAAAGACATAAATCATAATAATAACATCAAAGACAATCCCCTGCTTAAAGCCCTGTAATAGCCTCTTGCCCCTACAGTCTTCCCAGGCCCCTGCCCTCCCTTCTCCTGCTCAGTCCTCCCCGCAGGAGGCTCCAGCCGCAGCGTCCTGGCTCGTGAGCCTTCTTCCCTCTTGTCTGCCATGGGCCTTGGCAGGTGCCCTTCCCTCTGCCCACACGGCTCCTGCTCCCCTCCCCGCAGGCCTTCCCATGGCCGCTTAATCTGCACCTTTTGTATCCCAGCTCAAATGTTACCCCTTGGACAAATGTTCCCTAGGCGTCCACCTACAGTGTCTTCCTGGTCACGCTGCGGACTTTCAACCCTCCTCAGTACCTCTCATAACTTAGAATCATCGTGGCAACTTTTCTACTTGCATATTGTCACTTTTCCATCTAGAAGGTAAGTTTCCAGCGCAGAAATCCTGCCCTGCTTGTGTGTCACTGGGTCCCCAGTGCCTGGCACGTGCATGCACCAAGTGAATACTCTTACCTTTTGCTAGTTCCAACTGCTATTATTTGAATGATTTTCAGATAAATTAAAGATTGTTCCAGAACACATTTGCACTGGGTAATAAAAATACACTCTAAATTCAATGATTTTTTTTTTTTTGGCTTATACCTCAAATGATACAAATATTTGGACAAT
>VBSM01002223.1:15409102-15429081 GCA_008086735.1 Cheirogaleus medius | reverse complement strand
CCCCGTCACGTGTAGAGCGGGGGTGGGGGGGAGGGGTGTGGAGGAGGTGTCTGTCTCTAAAATTCTCTCTCCTCCATGCTTTCAGTCTTACTCTCTCACTCTTTCTTGTGTCAGTAAGACACATCCATCTCTCCTTCCCTCTTCCCTCCCTTTCCACTTTCTACATTTTTTCCCCACCTTCTCCAGTTTAAGCTGATGATCCACTTCTGACGATGGCCCCATCATAGATGCAGAAACTTCCACTGAGGGTCCACTCATAGCTGTCCAAGCAGAAGGGAGCAATTCTAGGGGCTTGTGTTTCTATTGAGCCTTTAGAATACCAAGTACCCTTTAAAACTTCACTTTCAAACTGCTCACCCAGGAGTCTTGCAAACTAACTGGTTCTTAGAAGTTTTAGAGGTCTCCGAGTGCTCACTTCCAGCTTACTTCTGTGTGTGCCAATCACACGTTCAGCAATCCGTTGGCTAATGGTGTATCCCCAGCAATTGGCTTTCTTGCCACTGAGGTTAGTTTTAACATGCCAGTTGATAGTTATAAAACAGCAATTCTGGAAGTCCTGTCCAAGGGATCGCTATGTATTAACACATCATTAAAATAGTATATTGCAAAGTCAACATACGATTATAACTGTTGACCTATCCCATACTGAAAGATTTTGAAACTTCAGTGGAAGCCAAATGCCATTTTATTAAATTAGGATGCAGGAAAGGAAAGAGTGTTGCAAATGTTGCAACAGGGTTAGTTTGATGTGTTTGTGCACTTTGCCAATATTGTCTTTAACAAAACAAGCATATGATATATCCACATTCATTACAACATCACATTTTTATTCTACATGTACCTACATGTGTACACACACACACAGTGCATACGTGTGAAGTGTGGCCACAGGGTTGACTTGAGACAGTCTATTGTGGCTTAGATAATGGCCCTGGAGCAATGTCGACAGGGTCTTGCATCCTCTGGAGCAACAGTCACATTGCTCAATTAGGTCAGAGGCTCCCAAGGCAACTGCAACAACCATCTGAAAATATAAGTTATGGTATATAAAATTTATTTACATCATGACTCATATATAAATGATCATTTTACAATGTAAGTCAATAAAACTTTTACTGAGCAGTGTGGTAAATACAGGGTAGAGGGATGAAGGATGAATGCATAGTCAGTCCCCTGTCCTCAGAGAGTCATAACAATATGTTATTGTACCCCTCTCTTGGCAAATGAGTGGCTCTGCCCAAATGTGGAAAAATATTTAAGTCAGTTCAAAACTAATAGGGCTGTTGGCTCTGAATTCAGGATAAACAAACCTCTGCCCAAGGAGAAATCAGATCCGCTGTCTTTCTGATCTGTCTAATTCAGCAAAGCCAAGTTCTCAAAGTTTGAATGCCTTACTCATAAGCACCCTCAAATGAACTTTGCGCCTTTGACATTGCATGGATCGCATGTATCACTTCACAATGACAGGTGAGACCACACTTAATAGTCCTGCATGGTTTTCTCTGCCAGGACCAAGCTGACTGGTCATGGTGGACAGACATATCTGTCTGCACACGGCTAGTTGCATGTGAGAGCTGGACTCTGACATGGCTATTTTAGGATGTTCAAAGAGATAAGTGAAGGAATAAAACACGTTTTAAACGAGCAGGAAACCATGAAACAAAATCAAGTAGATAGAAAAAGAACCAATAAGAAAACTCAGAACTGACTAACAAAGTCATTACAATGAAAAACTCCAAGCACTGGACAAACTCCAGAGACAAGGGAATCAAACCGAGGGCTCATAACTTGGAAGGTAGTGTGGAAGAATTTTACCCAGAAGGCAGTATAGAGAGGCCGAGGAATTTTTTAAAAATGAAAGCGTACTTAAGAAAGACCAAAGATAGTTCGAAAGGTGCCAACTTCTGCCTAACAGCAGCTCCAGAGACGAGAAGCAAAGAAATGGGGGAGGAGCCATATTCAACAAGATCGTGGCCGAGGACACACAGGAATCAGACACGAGTGCGTAAGTCCAAAGGTGCCACAAATAGCAAACAGAGAAATAGAAATAAACCCATACCCACACCTCACACATCATAGTCAAACTGCAGAAATTGAGGATGAAGAGGAAATCTTAGAAGCAACCAAAGAGAAAAAACAGATGCCCCAAAGGAATGGCAGTTAGTCCTGCCAGCAGATGCCAGAAGGAAATGGAATCATTCATTGATTCATTCATTTTTTTTTTGAAGGTCTGATGCTCCTTTCTGTGTTGCTGACCCAATAGTGGTGGATATTTTCCTCCTATTTTTTTTTTTAATAATTTCTCCTCCAATCAAAGCTCAGTTTTCCTGTTGGACTATGTGAAGCTTGGGAAACTAAAACATCCCCAAGTTCAGAATGAGGCTGGATATGTTTCTGGCAGGTGTCTGAGGGACAGTACTTGCCTGGGGCCAATTTTTATGATAACTCCACATCGCTGGGTCTCCCCACCTCTTGATGCTATGAAAAGATTTGGACTCTTTGTAGAATACAAACTGGACTCTAGTTTCTCTAAGACCTCTTTTCCTCCCACTCAGAACCACCAGAGTCAATGTCCTTGCTGTGGCCCTTGGAAAAATTTCCAAGATCCTCTTTTGATGGGGGCTGCAGCCTATTGTAGGCTCTGGCTTCATGCAGGATTTGGGGTTACCTATTTTTCTCAAGTAGGCTTTATGCCTCCGCTGCTAGCCCAGTGTGGGAATTAATCCCCAAGTCCCTACTAAGAGTGGGGACTCACCCTTGCCCTTTTTCCTTTTGCGAACAAGATTCCCAACAGGGTGAGGTGTTCTCTGCCTGGGATTTACTTTATCTGTGACGCTACTTTATCTTGGATGTTTGCATGTACATTTTTTTATTTCAATAGAGTTAAGGAGTAGTAGTGTTTGTTTTTTTTTTGTTACATGGATGGATTGTATAGTGGTGAAGTTAGAGCTTTTGGTGTAGCTGTCACCTGAATAATGTATATTGTACCTGAGTAGTTTTTGATCCTTCATCCTCCTCCCACCCTCCCCACGTCTGAGTCTCCAAAGTCCCTTATAACACTCTGTGTGACCAAGTGTACCCATTGTTCAGCTCTCACTTATAAGTGAGTATGTGTGGTACTTATTTTTCCATTCCTGAGATACTTCACTTAGGGTTATGGCTGCCAGTTCTACCCAACTTGCTGCAAAAGACATTATTTCATTCCTTTTTATGGCTGAGTAGTACTCCATGGTATATACATACTACATTTTCTTTAACCACTCATCAGTTGATGGGCACTTAGGCTGATTCCATATCTTTGCTGTTGTGAACTGTGCTACAATAAACATACAAGTGCATGTGTCTTTCTGATATAATAATTTCTGTTCCTTTGGGTAGATACTCAGTAGTGGGATTGCTGGATTGAATGGTAGGTCTACTTCTAGTTCTTTGAGGAATCTCCATACTGTTTACCATAGGGGTTATACTAGTTTATACTTCCACCAACAATGAATAAGTGTTCCCTTTTCACCACATCCATGCCACCATCAACACTTTTTGACTTTTTAATGGTGGCATTTCTGACATGAGTGAGGTGGTATCTCATTGTGGTTTTAATTTGCATTTCCCTCATGATCAGTGATGTTGACCACTTTTTCATATGCTTGTTACCCATTTGTATCTATTCTTTGAAAAATGCCCCTTCACATATTTATCCCACTTTTTAATTGAGTTATGTGGGGGTTTTTTATTGCTGATTGGAGCTTCCTGTTGATTCTGGATATTAGTCCTTTGTCAGATATATAGGTTGAATGCTTTTAACTTTACCACATTCAATATGATGTTGGCTGTGGGTTTGTCATATAGGGCTTTTATAATTTTGAGGTATGTTCCTTCTATGTCTAGTTTGTTGAGGGTTTTTATCATGAAAGGGTGCTGGATTTTATCAAATGCCTTTTCTGCATCTATTGAAATGATCATATGGCTTTTTGTTTTTAATTTTATGTGGTGAATCACATTTATTGATTTGCATATGTTGAACCATCCTTAATACCTTCAAAGTGCTGAGAGCCTCCACATCCACACCTATTTAGTTCACTTATTAGTGTCCCATGGAACATATTTTGGGGAGCTCAACTTCCTGTTTCTCTGAGTCTCCCACAATTTACAGGGGTTGTTTCTCAGGCTCACAGCATCTCTCCACTCCTATTCATATCATTGAGTGGCCCCACCCTCCACCTGCCATACCAATACCAGAGTGACTCTTTTTAGACCACTAAGAGAGGCTCCCTTTACTGCACCCTGCTCACAGCCTGTCTCTGGCTCTCAGCACCATCAGGACAGAGCCCAGCTCACCCTCCAGGCAATGTGCTGCCCCTCTTGCACCTTACCCATGCCTGCCAGTGGACCCCAAACTCTCCAATCCCAGGCACACTGGCCACATCCTTCCACTGCACATTGTTAATGGCACAAGCCATGCCCATCTGTATAAATCCATGGCTGCTTTTGCACTACAGAGGCAGAGTTGAGTAGTTGGACAGAGACTATATGGTCCTTCCTTTCCTCCTTCTGCCCATTTCTGGCACCCATCTTGATGGCCCTGCAACCATCTGTGTGTTTACTACTCTGACACAGCTCACACTGCATTTGATTCTCAGATATGGCTCTGTCTCTCTCTTAGGCCATGTGCTCCTTTGGGGGTTGGGGAGTGCTGGGCCCCCTTTAGCTCACTCAGTGGCCACAAACTGGACAGATGAGATAGAGCCTGCTGAAATCATTCAACCAGCCAATCCCAAGCCTGTTTTTACCCTATCTTGCCAGATCCTTGCCACAAAAACTACAATAAAGGTTCCTGGCCACATTTTCCTCTCTCTCTCTGCCTCCTGGCAGACCCTGGCTCTTCCCCTCCACCCCCCATGGCTGCCCCTCCTATTGAGAGCTGTAAGTAACAAATTGTTTTTCCAATGGCAATCCTCTCCTGATCTGTTGTTCCTGCTCTACCTCAAAATTTTTATTGATACAATATATTTTAAAGCAAGAAGTAAAGAAAAAAGTGGTCAGGACTCCTGGGGGGAATTTGAGACAGGACCCATAGGTGGACACCAGGGGCCCATTTGCTGGGATGGGTAGGTTCCATGGCAGAGGAGTAGATGGGTCAACAGATTATATCTAAGTAGGTGGTCAACAGCCAACACCCACCCTGCCATGTACAGCCTACCCACCCTCAGCAGGCCCATGGCATGTACTTCTGCAAGTTGGAAATGAGCTGGACTCTTCTGGGCTCTCCTTTGAAAGAGAAAACACTAATAGATCAAACACCAAAGTATTTCTTCTCGTCTCATTATCATGCAAACTTGCTGGGGTCTTTTGTACCTCCTGTCTATATGCCCTGGACTCCAGCCTTCTATAAGGCTACAATACACATTGCCTTATCAGAACTAAGACTGCACCAGAGGACTGATGGAGTGCTGGCTGTAGGGTCTCAGGCCTGAGGCAGATTCAGGGCTGAAACCTCTTCAAAGTGAGATCCTGTTTGGCTTTGAGTAATTAAGCCCCCTCACAGTAATTCAGGACCATCAATCACTCTACAGAGTGGGCACAGCCACGTTCAACACCAAGGATACCAAAGCCGGGGAGGCATGCTCTGCCTTCACATCTCACTGACCCACAAGAGCAAAAAGCAATTCACTCTGCTTAACGGAGTGCATGAAAACACTCACAGAGAGGAGAGGATACTGAAGGCAAAGTAAGGATCTGGCAAGCAGAGGAGAGAAAAAGGACCGACTGTGCACAGGAACAGAGGAGGGTAGGAAGTTGCTGGTACATGGGGTGCAGCATTGTGGGAATGACAACACTTGAAACTGCAGATGCAAAGACCAGGATGCTTCCAGTTTTGCACCCCCAGGACCCACCAATGGGCCTGGTGCAGGTGAATGGCTCAGTAAAGATTTCCGGATGAATGAACATGTTCAAGAGACAGCTGTGGACAGATACGCAGGACCTTGAATGACAGACCAAGAGAATGTTGCTGTCTGCTTGGAGCAGGCTAGCTGGGCTCCAGACCGAAAAGGACACCTAATTAGACTTTGTTGCTTCTGCAGAGACCATGCCAGGATAGCCAGGGGTGTTTCTGGGCTAAGCTAGCTGAGCCAGTTAAGCCATGCTTTTAAAATAAATAGCTTATACTGTTTGTCCCCCAAGGACAAAATATGCTTCACGGAGCCTGTCTCATTATTCCTTGCAGCATACATATGCAAAGCATTAGCCAGCAGACTTCCCCGGTCCAGCTTGTTTAGAAAGTGATTTTTGCCAAGGTCACACAGCATGTTAGAGGTGAAACCAAAAGCAGCAGTGACCCTCAGCCCCTCGTCCTAACTATGCATCTCTCTGATTTTTTCCCCCTGCTTTAGCCAAGGGCAAAGCTGATTTCCCAAACCATGATGCAGCCCCTATCTGACATCTAGGCCCAGGCAAGTTCTCTCCTCCAGGGTGACTGAGATGCTGGCTCCCTTCAACTGACTGTAGCTCACTCACAGTGCTGTGGGTCTGTCCCCCTGTGATGGTCACCTCTGGGGACCCCTGAGGGAAGAAGGAGATGGCTTGTGCACACCTGCAAGAAAGCAGGGGGGAGGCACAAACTGGCCCTGAGTAGAAATGAGCCTAGCCCAGCCCCATGGGCAATGCCCAGCTGGTGACATTTCCCAGCTATGCAGCACAGACGCCAACCCCCTTGACCTCCAAAGGCCCCAGCATCTTTATGTGATTCCCAATCCTCCTTCTGGCACCAGAAAGCTGGCCTCTCCGTTGCAGTCAACAATTTTAATAACTATTCATTGCACCATCGCATGTGCAGACACCGTACTAGCTGCTGTCCACGTGGCAACTTCCACGTGCACAACAGCGTGGGCTCCGAGCTAAGCACAGAGACGGGGATACAGTGGTAAATATGACAGAGATGGCCCTGCTCTCATGAGTTTACCATCTGAAATCTTTATATTTCAGAGGGCCCATTCAATAAGTATAACTGTGGAAAGACCACAAATCGTAGAGAGACCGGATTCAAGACGCGTCCAGCTTCTTACCAGCTGTGTATTAGAGGATGTGAAAATGGATGTTTGGATTTGATGTATAAATACCACATGCCTAAAACAACACCTGACCCAAACTGTCACACCGAAAGCCCTCGCCCACTTTGTGGATCTAAGAGAGTTGGGCTTCAGTAATTAGAGAAGGGTTTCTTTGGAGACAGCTGGTGGTGAGCTCTGAGACTTTCTCCAGCCCTGCCAGTGAGGAGAGGGGGATGGTGCCTCCCACTCTCTTTAGGCCTAAGAAGAGGGAATACATGGAGATCTTGCCAAGGATTTAATACACGTGCCCAGAAGTTTAAGCAGCACAGTGGACTGGTGCCTGGCTCACACCTGAGAAATCTAAAGGAAAACTAAAAGGTAAGACACTGGCCATGTCCTGGCTGGGCCTGACATAATAAAAAGCCACAGACTTAGTGGCTTAAACTACAAATATATTTCTCACAGTTTGGGAGACTGGAAATCCCAGATCAAAGTCCAGCGGGGTTTGGTTTCTGGCAAAGGCTCTCTTCCTGGCTTACAGATAGCTGCTGTGTCCTCAAGTGGCCTTTCCTTTGAGTACACTTGGTGAATGAGTGAGAAAGAGCTGGCATCTTTTCTCATAAAGACACTAATCCTATCAGATCAGGGCCCCACCCTTATGACTTCATTTAACCTTAATTACCTCCTTATAGGCCCTATTTCCAAATACAGTCACATTGGAGGTTAGGGCTTCAACATATGAATTTTGGGGAGTCATAATTCAGTCTATGGCCTGGCTACTTTGATGGCAGAGCAAAAGAGAAGCGGCTGCACCAAGGATCAGCCTGGACTTCCAGAGCATGTCAGGGCAGAGAACATGTGGGCTGTGCATGAGAGCGCTGGTGTAGAGTGACTTGGGTATGACCCGCCAGTACTGCAAGAGCTGAGGAGCGGTAGCCACAAGTGGAGAAAAGCCATCTCCGGCGTCACCTGTACAGGTGCAATCCCAGGAGATAACAGGGTGATGGGCATGTATCTCCACACAGCCTATGAAAGAGCTCTAGGAGGAAAAGTCAGCCTAAATCTCCCGCAGGGCCCAAAGAACACTGACACTCAATGGCCACATCAGTACCTGCCAAGTAGGAACTTTCCTGGCCCCCTTTTCTCTCCACCTTCCCCAAGCCCATGGAAGAAGAATAATTCCCAAGTGGGAAAAGCTCAAAGATGCTTATCAGAGACCCTTTCCCCCAAGCAAGTTTCCTGCTAAAGCCAGAGAAGGAGGAGTAGATTCAACTTTAAATGAAATTCAGAGTTGGAATTATGACATGGAATGGGATATTTTTATTATTGAGTTGAGACCACATTTTGCAACTTAAATTGACTTCAGAAAGTGACCAGGGAACCAGTTTTATTACCTCAGAGAGACCAGAAAATTCATGGGACCAAAGCTTTCATCCAGGTTCAGAGGAAGAAACAGTCCCACCAAGTGGATTTACAGGGACAATGAAGAGGTGGCAAGAACATGCTTTGTGGGCATCCCCTACCTGAAACGTGTGTGTGTTCAATGCCACAGGTACCTGTGGTACATGGTTTTCTTATCTTAAAATAGGGATATTACAACTTACCATGAAAGACTGCTCTGAAAATTAAACTACATATGCTCATGTCTACGAAACATCTAGGACAGCACCTGGTACACAGTAGGTCCAAAGAGATGGTAGCCAGTTTCCTGTTGTTCATGATAATAGCAGTGGGTGTAGCAATCGGATTAAAAAGTACCTAGAAGTTAGTTTCTACAACTCCAAGCTCGCTTTGTGTCTTGTCCCTCCCAAAGTTGACTCTCATGTTTAGGTCAATTTCCAGTTCTATGGGGCTCTGAGGAAGTCTCAAACTGCAAGGAAATCTGGCCTCTCTCCCAAGCCCAATACAAGGTTTGAATTTTATATGGAAATCTTAAACGTCTCCTTGTTTGGTATCGATTTGGAGCTTTGAAAATGTGCTGTATACGGTTTCTCCCTAGACTCGCGCTGAACGCTAGTCACTGTTTTCCAGAAAGCTCGGCATCTGCACAGCTCTCTAGCCCCTGGGATCACCGATGGAATTGGACTAACATCAAGGACTGGTTACCACAATACGTCATCCACTCACGAATGTCATTAAATGAGTTTGGTTTCAGGAAACCTTAAACCTTCAACCCGTAGCTCACTTCAGTCTTGTCTTGGCATTCCAGAACATGATTAATGGTGACACCATGCCACAAATAAGTTATACATGGCTCAAAACTCTAATTCACAATTGATTAGTCCTTGAACAATGGCCCCAAATAATGTCGTGTTAATGGCAGCCCTGGTGGTCTGCTCCTACCAGAAACCCATTACTAAGTCTACTCTGCATTTTACAACGTCCTTACTGGAGCCCAATATCTGCTTATGGGGGCAACTGCTTTGTTTAATGGTTGCTAAATATGTGCAATTGGCTAGAGTAGAATAGATACTCTAGAAGTTACTGCTTTGGCCTGCTAGTGAGAGGATGGGAAATATGATTTTTTAAAAGTCTGCTTGCCTTCAAGTGGATCATACTCCCATAGCTTGGAAAATAGATACCCTTATGTTATACTCAGGATGAGGGCAGGGAGACAAGGAAATCTGCAAACAGGGATTTTGGAAGGTGGCAGAGATCAATGGCTGCATACGTAGGAAGTAAAACTCTTACAGGCCTACGGGATGAAATGAAAGAATATCTGAAATTGAGGGAAAAGAAGATAAATTAGACAGTGAGGGGGAATGAACAGGAAGGCAGGAGGGGCTGGTGGAAAAGCAATGTGAATCCACAGGAAGAAATAAACAGCACTGGTAAAGATAACTACACATAGGTAGATATAAAAGACAGTATAATTGAAATTTTTGTTTGTAACTTCTTTTCTTCTGTTTGATTTAAAAGGCAACTGTATAAAACAATAATTATGATGGGTTGATGGACACATAATGTATAGAGATGTACTTTGTGACATTAATAGCATAAAAGGGATATACTAGCAATGAACTACCCAAGAATAAAAAAAAAAAATAAAAATCAAGAAAACAGTCCCATTTATAATAGCTACCAAAAATAATAAATTTAGAAACAATTTAACCAAGGATGTAAAAAACTGTACACTGAAAAGTATAAAACGCTGATGAAAGAAATTGAAGAAGATACAAGTAAATGGAAAGTTATCCTGCGTTCATGGATTGGAAAAAATCAATATTGCTAAAATGTCCATACTACCCAAAGTGATCTAGAGATCCAATGCAATCCCCATTGAAATTCCAATGACATTTTTCACAGAAATAGAAAAACAGTAGAACCACATATGAAACCACAAGAGACCCCTAATAGCCAAAGCAATCTTGAACAAAAAGAGCAAAGCTGAGACATCAATCTACATGACTCCAAAATATACTACAAAACTATAGTAACCAAAATAGAATGGTACTGGCATAAAAACAGACACATAGACCAATGCAACAGAGTAGAGAGCCCAAAAATAAATCCATACATTTATAATTTACTTTTGACAAAGATGTCAAGAATACACAAGAGAGAAAGGGTGGTCTCTTCAATAAATGGTACTGGGAAACTGGATGTACACATGTGGAAGAATGAAATTATACCCTTACCTCACACATATTAAAAAATCAACTCAAAATGGATTGAAGATTAACTGTAAGACCTGACACTGTAAAACTACTAGAGGAGAAACTTAGGGGGAAAGTTCCATGATATTTGCCTGGACAATGATTTTTTGGATATGACCCCCAAAAAAACAAAGGCAACAAAAGCAAATTAACTACAAATCTGCACAGCAAAGGAAACAATCAACAAAATGAAAAGGCAACCTACAGACTAGAAAAAAAATTGTAAACCATATATTAGATAAGGGTTTAATATCTAAGATTTATTTTAAAAAACTCATATAACTCAATAGCAAGAAAACATATAACCTAATTTAAAAATGGGCAAAGGATGTGAATAGATATCTCTCTAAAATGACATAAAAATGGCCAAGAGGTACATGAAAATATATTCAATGTTACTAATCATCAGGCAAATGCAAATCAAAACCACTATGAGATACTATTGCCCACCTATTGGGATAGCTATTATCAAAAATATAAGAGAAAAGAACACTTGTACATTTTTGGTGGGAATATAGATTGGTGCAGCCATTATGAAAAACAATATGGAAGTTCCTAAAGAAATTAAAAATAGAACTACCATATGACCCAGCAATCCCTCTTCTGGATATATACTCAAAGGAAATGAAATGACCACCTTGTAAAGATATCTGCACTCCCAAGTTCATTGCAGAACTATTCATAATAGCCAAGATATGGAGACAACAGAGGTATTCATCAATGGATGAATGCATTAAAAAACGGTGGCATATATATTCAATGGGGTATTATTCAGCTTTGAAAAAGGAGAAGATCCTGCTGTTTGCCACAACATGTATGGACCTGGAGGGCATGCTAAGTCAAACAAGTTAAACACAGAAAGAAGAATATTGTATTATCTTACTAATATGTGAGATCTTTTTTTAAAAAGGTGAAATATAGAGATAGAGAATAAAATAGTGATTACTGGAGCCAGGGCCAGAGGAAAGAAATAGGGAGATGTAGGTCAAAGGATACAAAGGATTTATTTAAGGGGAAAAAAAGAAGGCAACTTTCTCCACCTGATAAAGGGTATCTGTAAAAAAAAACAAAAAACCCCACAGCTAACATCATACTTATGGATAAAAGCCTAAATGCTTTCACCCTAAGATCAGGCACAAGACAAGGATGTCTGCTCTTACACTTTCTTCAACATCGTACTAGGAGTTTTAGCTTGGGCAACTATGCAAGGAGATAAAATAGAAGGCATCCAGTTTGGAAAGGAAGAAAAACTATCTCTGTTTGCAGATAACATGATCTTTTATATATAGAAAATCCTAAAGAATCCACAAAAAACTATTAGAGCTAATAAACAAGTTCAGCAAAGTTGTTAGATACAAGATCAATATACAATTTGTATTTTGATATACCAGCAATCAACAAACTGAAAGTAAAACTATGACAATTATTTCATTTACAATAGTATCAAAAATATCAAATACTTAGGAATAAATTTAACCAAAGGAGTACTTGTGTACTAAAGACTACAAAACACTGTTGAAAGAAATCAAAGAGTACAGAATAAATGAAGACAGCCTTTGTTCATAGAGTAGATTTAATATTGTTAAGATGGCAATACTCCCCTAATTGATCTACAAATTCAATACAATTCCTAGAAAAATTCCAATTGGCTAGAATTGTGAAAGCCAATCCTAAAATTTGTATGGAAACGTAAGGGACCCAGAATAGCCAAAACAATCTTGAAAAAGAAAAACAGGGTTGCAGGACTTGTACTTCCTGATTTAAGTGGGATTAATTCACAGTAATCAAAACAGTGTAGTAGTGACATAAGGATACACATATAGACGAATGGCTTAAAATTGAGAGTCCAGAAATAAACCTACACACCTATGGTTAATTAATTCCCTACAAAAGTGACAGGACCACTGAATGGGGAAAGAATATTCTTTTCAACATATTGTGCTGGGGAAACTGGACATTCACGTGCAAAAGAATGAATTAGACCCTTACTTTATGCCATATATAAAACATTAACTCAAAATGGAACAAAGATCTAAATGTAAGAAAATAATAAAAATCTTCAAAGAAAACATAGATAAATTTTCATGACCTTGAATTAGACAATGGCTTCTTGGCTATGACATCAAAAACACACAACCAAAGAAAAAATATACTGGACTTTATCAAAACTTAAAACTTTTGCACTTCAAAGGACACTATCAAGCAAGCAAAAATGGGAGAAAAATATTTGCAAAGCATATATCTGATCAGGCTCTAGCATCTAGACTATCTAAAGAACTCTTACAACTCAATAAAAAGACAACTCAATCATAAAAACTGGATAAAGGATTTAAATAGACATTTCTCCAAAGAGGATATAAAAAGGACAAGTATTAATACATGAAAAAATGCTAAACATTGTTGGTCATTAGGGAAATACAAATCAAAACCACAATAACATACCACTTTACACCCACTAGGATGCTTATAAGAGAGAGAGAGAGAGAGAGAGAGAATGAATGAGAATGAGAATGAGAATGAATATGAATTTTGTTCAGATGAAACAAAATATTATGCTAAGGGTGAAAGGAACCAGTCACAAAATACCACATGTTTTATGTTTCTATTTACATGAAATGTACAGAATAGGCAAATCTATAGAGACAGAAAGTAGATTAGTGGGTGCCAAGTAATGGGATGGAAGGTTGGGTATAAGTGGGAGTGACTGCTACTGAGTATGGAGTTTCTTTTTGAGGGTGATAAAAATGTTATAAAATTGATTGTGGTGATAGTTGTACAACTTTGTGAATATGCTAAAAATAACCCATTGAATTGTATATTTTAAATGAACAGTGTGGTATGCAAAGTATATCTTAATAAAGCCGTTAAGAAATAAAATAAATTCAGTGATATGCGCCTGTAGTTCCAGCTACTCAGGAGGCTGAGGCAGAAGGTCTCTTGAGCCCAGGAATTGAGGGCTGTAGTCTACTATGATCACAGCTGTGAATAGCCACTGCTCTCTAGCCTGGGCAACATAGTGAGACCCTATCTCTAAACAAATGAATAAATAAAAAAAATAAAATAAATCGACATGCTAGGTTTTTTTTAAAGAACTGTGGTTCCTTAAAATAGCCACTTTGGAACAAAATGCACTTGGTATATTAGTCAGGATATAAGAGGCTTTGCTGCAGGAACAAATAATCCCCACATCTCAGTGACTCACATCATATCCTGTGTTGGCTGACTGGCTCACCTGGGCAATCTTTCTCTGAGTGGTGACTTGAGGATCCAAGCTCCTTCCGTCTTGTGACATTACCATGTGAAATATATGGCCACTGAGGTCACTGTAGAAAGCAAGAGAGAGAATGGACAATCGCTCAAGGGAAGTTATGGCTGGCCTGACCGTTGTACACCTTACTTCCTCCCATGCCCCATTGGCCAGAATATAGTCACGTGGCTCCAACTTAATTGCAAGTGGTACTAAGAAAGTCTTCCCATGTGCCCAGGGATAGTAAAATGGGATCTGATGAAGACATAGTATTGTCTCTATCCCAAATCACTCATGAATGAGTTGGAGGGGAGGGGAGGGGAGGGGAACTAGCTACTGCTCAAATTTTTAGACATCCCCTTTGGCGAACACCTTCATATGTAATTGAAAAGCACACTTTGGTCTTCCTGGCCCATAATTCCATGTTTTGGGTAGTACTGACACCTTCAGTCCACCCCCTCCCAGTTACAGTCCCTGTGCTCCCAGCACCCTGAGCATAGCCCAGTCACAGCACTGTCCCCTCATGTTGTAGGTTATCTGTCTCAGATCCGTATCAGGGAGAACCACTGTAGTCATTTCTTCACCTCATCTGGTAGCAAGAGCCCTGCATACACTAGACGCTCAATGTAAGTTTGAGGAATTCAACATATGCCCTACATTTCTCAAGTAAATTACAAGCACCTCGAGAGCAGGGACAGTGTCAGAATGGCTCCTTCCCAGTGCTCAACACACCATAGGCATCAACTGATTGATTCTCATCTGGCCCAACCAAATCTAAGCAGATATGATCATTCAATCAGATATGATCATTCAATCATTCATCATCTGAGACACTGAGCTAGGTGCTGGAGATTGCAGTTTTGTGCTTTTAAGTCAGGGACTAAGGAAGGTGTTGAACCTTCACCCCTTAAAGAGATCTTCTGGCCTCATTTGAGATGAGGGAGGACATTGGGGACCCAGAGCAGTCCCCACATCTCAGAGTCTATAATTAGCATCCCACACTGAGTTTTGGCCAGGGGAGGACTCTGCTCTTGATCCCAGCAAGGTTTGGTCCTGTTGGCGTGGGTGGGGGTTGGCCCTGCATCATACCATGTTTCCCCGAAAATAAGATCTACCCATAAAATAAGCCCTAGCAGGATTTCTAAGCATTTGTGCAATAGAAGCCCTACCCCGAAAATAAGACCTAGTGATGGGCGTGGCTACGCAGCGTATCTGCACAACCCACGCATTTCGTCGCGGAGCTGTAAAGGCGACGAGCAGCCCTTCTCATCTGCCCCATGAGAGCTCTGTTGCTCGACATGAGAGATTGGGGCCAATGGTTCTAAAGGAAATAGAGTCGCAAGAAATTCAGGATGGAATTCGGGGTTTGGAGAGTTATGATGTTCCAGAAGACGACAACTTAACTATATTTGAATAAATGTAGGTTGTTGTACCATACTTAAAAAAAATAACACATCCCCTAAAAATAAGCCCTAGGGTGTCTTCTTGAGGAAAAACAAACATAAGACCCTGTCTTATTTTCGGGGAAACACGGTAGTTGTGCCCATGCTCTAGTGACGAATGGTATCTACCCCTTCTCTGTAGCTGACATTGGCCTTATCTATGTCTTTAGCTGTTCCTACTCCTTCCGGGGCAGAGAGTTAGCTAGTTTCTCAGTTTGTGGTGCACTATCATTTCTCCATGCACAGTCCTTCACCTTTTGCACTTACCTGGTCCCTTTCACCCCCACTCTCCACCCCACCCCTGAACATTCAACCCTCTAATGTGTCTGGTGTTCATCCTTCTGTTTCTCTGTAAACTTGAGTACCTGACAAGTCGGTTAGTGGGCACATATCTGCAGGTTATTGTGGATGATATGGGGTTATAGGTTTTGTTCATGTTCTTACTTTTCTCACTCAGCACAATTTTTAAGGCTGTAGCCATACTGCCGGGTGTCCATCCTGTTTGTGGCCGTGGGTAACCCATGTGACCATCTGTCATTTTACTCATCCATCCCCCAGTGATGGAAGCCTGCTTGGGCTGCCTCTAACTCCCCACTGTCCCCAAACAATACTGTGATAAACCACCTCTTCTCTGTCCCTGTGTGTGCGCCAATCTTTGAGGCATATGCCCAGGAACAAAATGTCTAGCACTAGAATTATACAAATATCATGTCACTAAGCAGAGCGGGATCCCCCGCCAGGACGGCTGTGCTAGCTGTGTGTCGGCCTGCCGGCGCAGGAAGCATCTCCACCTTCACGTCCCTGTGGCTGACACAGGCCCAGAGGGAGGCCAGCATGGCTCACAGTCTAGAATTAGCAAGGAAAAGCCATCATTCTGAGGTCTCCAGAAAGGCAGCATTTCCTGAGTGACATCCTGTCTCATTTTTTCTTAGCCCAGGGTCCTCTTCATCTCGAAAACACCCCATGTCCCCACATGGGCCACCCCACCGCAGACTTGGCATCTGGGGTGGGTGAGCAGGAAGGGGAGGTGAGCTGGCCAAGCTCCAATCCAAAGTGAGGTGATTTGCCTCAGGGAATGGCTGAGTTGAGACCAGAAATTCCTTGGCTTGTTTGACATTCAGGACCCAGTGGTGCAGTGGTGGAGGTGGACAGGAAGAGGGAGGAAGAGAGAAAGGGGAAGGAAGAGAAGGAGCTAGGCCAACAATGGCAGATAAACAAGGACATTCCCATGGCTTGGCCCCGGGGCACTCAGAAGTCAGAACCTCAGGCAAAGTCCCTAGCAGAATTCCCTGATGAAGTATCACAGCGTCACCACCTAGCCGTCTCCCTGGCTCAGGGCCAACTTTCTGCCCTTGGTCTGGGGAGAGCCAATTCCCCAGAGGATCAGAGGCTGTTCAGCTATTTGTATACAAACACAGAAATTGCTGCACAGGCCTGAGCACCAACCCTGTCACACCAGCAAGTCCAGGGCCATGTGGTCAAATGACGCTGGTGCAGCTGTCAGTAGAGGCGGATGGGTACTTTCTGGGCACATAACTGCCCCTGGGACTTGAGACCTTTCTACACATTTGTTATTGTGGATGAAGTCCGGGGCAATTTTTTTGTCCCCTACCCTGGAGTCCATGGGCTGCCTGTCACACCACTTCTGCTTCTAGGTGAGGCTCGACCACCCTGCAGCAGCCTCACACTGAGGACTCTGGCCTGACCCGGAGGCCTCTAGCTCCACTCTGCTGCCATCTGCCTCAGGCAGAGCTGGGCTGGAGGAGGGAGGGGAGCCGTGGGGACAGGAAGCCCCTCATTAGAGCCAGCAGAGACAGGGACCCTCAGCTTGGAGTGGGCAGCTTTCTCCAGCCCCTTTGTTTCCACCTGGAAATCCTTTTCTCCAGTCGGATACCAAGAATCTGGAAGGAGGTCAAGGCCATGAACAAATCATTGCTACCCCACAGGGCATTGTTCTCACTTACACACCCAGGAGGAACATAACTGAGTTTGGAGGAATTCTAAGCAATGGTTGGTTTGCAGCAAATAGGCATTATCATGCTTTCCTGTCACAGGGGAAACAGGGGCAGAGGGTTTGGAAGAAAGGGGATGACAGGTAGAGTTAGGGACAAGACTATCTTCTTTGAGTCCTCAGCTCCCAAGAGCAGAGAAGATACATGTGGCTTGTGGGTCCAGAGCCCAGGGTGGAAGGACTTGGAGGGCAGATGAGACTGGGGCTACAGGGACATGTCAGGAAGCAGGAGGCCTGTGCACTAGAACGTAGCATAAGGCCACCATCAGGGGGTCAGCAGAGGAAGCAGCCTAGGGGTGCTGGTCACCCCCTGCCTATGCAGAGCCTATGGATAATGACCTACACCAGCAGGTACAACCCAAGGAGTGAGAGGAGGTGAGCCCACCACAGTCATGTCTTGCCCCTACTCTTACTGACCCCCAACATCAGAACGGCAAGTGCCAGGACAAGGAAGTAGGAGAGTCATGTGGAGGGGTACCGCCCGTACCCCTCTCCATCTATGAAAATGCCAAGTTTAGCCTGCACTGGCTGGAGAGGAGAGACTGACATTTCAAAATGAACTATCAGAGGACTTCCCTTTACAGCAGTCTAGCAAACTAGTTAATCTGAAAACCATACCCACTGCAATATGCCCAGAATTGCTGGCAAAATAGGATAGGCCTTTAAACACATAGTTGGTCTTATAGAAAGTAAAGGGCCAAAAGATGAAAAGGGAACCAACAATTAGATCTACAAGTGCATGAGCGCCCCATCCTCCTACCAGGGCCATGGAGAGGACTGTGTTCTCCCAGTAACTCAGAGGCTTGGGTTTTAATGTTGTGGGGAACTGGGAGAAGAGGCCTTGAACCTGCCTCCCAAAACACACAAATGAGAGGCCCTTCAAGGGTGGGATGTCCCCTCAGTAAAAGTCAACTAGAAAAAAATTCATCCTTCATCCGCTGGCAGTGCTGTCATGGATGTTGGATTTGGCCTGGGCTCTAAGTACGGAAAATGATTCTCTTGTGAATTTGTCATCACAGGCCTGTAACTCATGTGATGGGGTCAAGTTGTAAATGACCCACATGGTCTAGAAAACCCTAAGCCAAAACATGGGTATGGAAAGCAGTCCTGTGACGACCCTAGAGCCCCTGGCAGAAGCAACCCCAAAAGCACTCTGGAGGGACCCACCATCATGTAAGGTGCATGAGACTCCTGTAGAGAAATCCCCATTAAGACCAGCTCACAATCCCAAATTACAAAACACAGGTAACACCAAGCCAATAAATAGTGGGAATGGAAACAGAGCAGAACAATCAAAACGGAGTCTGTAAGTTGGCTTAAAATAACTTAAGACATAAAAGAAGGAATAAAAACATAGCAAAGGTCAAGATTCATGAAAAAATAGGTAAATTTTAAAAAGAATCACCTTAAGAAATTTGAGAAATTAAACATTTTAAAATATAGTTATTGAAATAATATCTCTGGATAGGTTATCACCGATTCTCAAAGCTTATCACACATTGGGATCCCTGGAGAGCTTGTTAAGCACAGATTGCAGGGCCACCCCCAGAGTTTCTAACATGGGGCCTGCAAACGTGCATTTCTAACAACCGCCCATGTGAAGCTGTACTGCTGATCCGGGGACAGCACCTGGAGAACCACCAGGTTAGGCAGATTAGCTCTGGCCACAAAGGAAACTTCTAACCAAAAGTAGATGACACGTTATCAAATAAAGTTGGGTTATCTTAATAGTGCTCCTATGCAGGAAGGAGGAGTTTTGATAAGATACAGTTGAAAGCAGTAACTGAGAAAAATAAAACCTCTTCCATGTGTATATTTCAAGTATACATTCAGATTTTAAGTCTCAATATCTTGTCCAAGGTTATAAGAAGAAATTTATTAATAAAAGTTTCCAGAAAAAATATATAATTATAGGCATTTATGTACCTAGTAACAAAATATGCAACACAAAACTGGTCAAAATTGAAGGGAAAAATAGACAGTCTACAATAATAGAGATTTTGATAGCCCATTTTCAAGAATAGAACAACCAGACAGATAAGAAAGGAAATAAACCAAGTAGACCTAACATATACAGAACACTCTACCCAACAACAGAAGACACATTCTCAAGTGCACATGGAACATTTTCTAGGCTAGATCATATATTAGACCACAAAACAAGTGTCAATAGATTTTAAAAGACAGATAGCATACAACGTACCTTCTCCAACCACAACAAGATGAACTCAGAAGTCAGTAGCAGAAGGAAAACTGAAAAAAAAAAAAAAATCACAAATATGTGAAAAGTAAACACATTCTTAAACAACAAATGGGTCAAGGAAGAAACCACAAAATAAATTAGAAAATACATAGAGACATGTGAAAACCCAAAATTTATGAAATGCAGCAAAAGCAATGCTCAGAGGGAAATTCATAACTGTAAATATCTGCATTTAAAAAGAAGAATGATCTCAAATCAATGTTGTTACAGACAAATCAATGATGAAACCAAAGTTGGATCTTTGAAAAATCAACAAGGTTTGGATTAATAAAATGTGGTATATGTATACCATGGAGTACTCTTCAGCTATAAGA